>PISX010003119.1:0-144289 GCA_004024625.1 Mellivora capensis | reverse complement strand
TATATATACACAATGGAATACTATGCAGCCATCAAAAGAAATGAAATCTTGCCATTTGCAACGACGTGGATGGAACTAGAGGGTATCATGCTTAGTGAAATAAGTCAATCGGAAAAATACAACTATCATATGATCTCCCTGATATGAGGAAGTGGAGATGCAACATGGGGGGTTTGGGGGGTAGGAAAAGAAGAAAAGAAACAAGATGGGATCGGGAGGGAGACAAACCATAAGTTACTCTTAATGTCCCAAAACAAACTGAGGGTTGCTGGGGGGAGGGGGATCAGGAGAGGGGGGTGGGGTAATAGACACTGGGGAGGGTATGTGCTATGGTTAGTGCTGTGAAGTGTGTAAACCTGGCGATTCACAGACATGTACCCCTGGGGATAAAAATACATTATATGTTTATAAAAAATTTTAAAATTTAAAAAATAAATAAATAAATAAGTCCTTGGGATGTCATGTGCAACCTGGTGACTATAGTTAACAATACTGTATTGTATATTTGTAAGTTGCTAAAAGAGTAGATCTTAAAAGATCTTATCAAAGAAAAATAGTTGTTAACTGTGTGGTAACAGATGGTAATTAGATTTCTCATGACCATTTCACAATGTATACAAATATTGATTCATCATGTTGTACACCTGAAACTAATATAATATCTACTAATCATACCTCAATGAAAAAGAATCTCTTGCCTTTACAGCTCTTTAAAGCTGCTTTCTAACTTGCTAGACTGAACGCTCCTTGATTCATGAATTGCTGGACAAAAGCCTACTTGATCTATTAAATGAATCTACAAATCATCTGTGGGAAACTTTCTTTTAACAATTCCATTTAAATGAAGTTTAAGAAAAGGCAAAAAAATTTCATGTGCAAAATATGGATGTCATATTTTTGTCAGGTTGTGGAGATTCACTGAAAAGGGAGTTGAGGGAACTTCCTGGGGTGATAGAAGTTTCTTCCCTGCCCCCACAAAGGAGTAGATATTGGGTGTGTGCATTTTTCAAAACTCATCAAACTTGTACAGTTAAGATCTACACGTTTCACTGTAAACTATACCTCAAATTTTACAATACTTATAAAGGAAGTGAGTTTTTTTATTATGTTCGGTTAGCCCATACAGTACATCATTAGTTCTTAAAGGAAGTGAGTTTTTAAATGCTTGCCCTAAGATACTCATAATAATGTCTTTTATAACGGCAAAAACTTGGAGAACAGGCCCAATAACAAAAGAATGAGGAGTTAAGTTAAAAATTCTTTAAAAAAACAAAAACAAAAACAAAAACTAATTCTCCTTAAAAATAAAATTTTCAAAAAATATGTAATAGCTTGAGAAATTATAATATAATGTTAAATGAACAAAGGGGAAATGCAAAGTGCAAAACTGTATATATGTAGTGATCTTTTTTTTAAAAGGTTATTTATTTATTTATTTATTTGACAGAGACACAGCGAGAGAGGAAACACAAGCAGGGGGAGGGGGAGAGGGAAAAGCAGTCTTCCCACCAAGCAGGGAGCCTGATGCAGGGTTTGAACCGAGGACCCTGAGATCATGACTGAGCCAAAGGCAGATGCTTAATGACTGAGCCACCTAGGTGCCCCATGATCTATTTTTAATATATAATATTATATTAAAATATTAAATATTATATTAAAATTATATATTAAATATATAATATATGTATTATATTAAAATTGTGTGTATATATACACACAATTTTAATATAATACATATATTATATATTTTATATATATATATATATACACACACATATATATATCCCCATCTAGAGAGAGGTGTTAAAATGTTAACTGTAATTGTCTCTGGATGATGATTTTTATTTCCATCTTCTGCTCTTGCAAATGTTTTGCAATCATTCTCCTTAAATGAAGTATAGAAATATAATGAGTTTATCAGCCTAAATTTGTTGCTTTGCTACAATTCCAGTTGGCTGAACATGTGCAAAGTATGGATGTCAGAGTGAGCAAAGCAAGTGTTGGTTGCCAAGCTGAACTGGGGGACCAGAAGGGATGTCAGAATAACATTCTTCGGGAAATGCAGCACAGCTGCAGAGTATTGGGGAATTCAACAGCCAACACAGAGACTTGATGACAAATGAACAAGTCTAAAAGCAGATAAACTAGTTTTATAATAATGTAAAAAATAGCTAGCATTGGGGCCTCAGTCACCAAACTGTGGAAGGAGCCAAGATGCCCTTGAACAGACAAATGGATAAGGAAGATGTGGTCCATATATACAATGGAATATTATGCCTCCATCAGAAAGGATGAATACCCAACTTTTGTATCAGCATGGACGGGACTGGAGGAGGTTATGCTGAGTGAAATAAGTCAAGCAGAGAGAGTCAATTATCATAAGGTTTCACTTACTTGTGGATCATAAGGAATAACACGGAGGACATTGGGAGAAGGTGAGGAGAAGTGAGCTGGGGGAAATCGGTGGGGGAGATGAACCATGACAGACTGTGGACTCTGAGAAACAAACTGAGGGTTTTGGAGGGGCAGGGGTTTGAGGGGTTGGGAGGTTGGGTGAGCCTGGTGGTGGGTATTAAGGAGGGCACATATTGCATGGAGCACTGAGTATGGTGCATAAACAATGAATCTTGGAACACTGAAAAAATTAAATTAAATTAAATTAAATCAAAAAGAAATAGCTAGCATTAGGGCGCCTGGATGGCTCAGTCTGTTAAGCATGTGCCTTCAGCTCAGGTCATGATCCCAGGGTCCTGGGATCAAGCCCTACATCACGCTCCTTGCTCAGTGGGAAGCCTGCTTCTCCCTCTCCCTCTGTCTGTTGCTCCCTTCCCTGTTTGTGCTCTCTCTGTCTCTCCCTCTCTCTCTCTGTCAAATAAAATCTTTTTAAAAAATCTAGCATTTTTCAGTGCTTACTCTGCACTAGACAATAAGCTAAATTCTTGACTTGCATTTTCTCACATAATTTTCAAAACAATACAAAGAGATAAGTATGTGGAAATCCCCATTTCGTGGATGAGAAAACTCAGGGTTAGAAAAGTGCAATAATTCCCCCAAGATCACACCGGTCAGTAGTAAGTGAAGCCAGAAGGTGAGCTGTCTAACGGCCTCATTCATAATTATGCTACCCTCCCAAAAGGTCTTTCAACAGAGGAGTATAAGTTAAAAAAAACAACAACCAAAGTTTTTCTAGACAGCCATAATAACACAAACCCAAAGCATATTTTTCTATAAACAGAATAAAAGGCTTTAATCAAGTTATCTATTTTTTCCCACCAAAGGTAATTATACCTTTGAACAGATGCCCTATCATATACAATATGAGTAAAGACTCATATTTTACTTAATTCTGGAGTTCATCAGATGAACATCTGTTGCTTTGTTGTCCTGTATGACCTGCTGTCTCTCCACAACAAGTGATTCGGAAGGAGAGGGCTAACAATATCACAGCCCACCCCTGCTTCCACTAGCTGGAGGAATCATTGCTGACCAATCAAACTAAGTCTACCTGGGAACCATGCTTTATCTCCAGGTGAAAAGGTGATTCCGAGTAGGAAAAACCAGAAGTCTATCCCCTTTAGCAGCTCCTTAAAAAGGTAAACATAAATTTACCCAATAATCTTCACAATTTTGCCCCTAGGAATCCACCAAGAAAACTGAAAACATCCATCCACACAAAAGCTTGTATACAAATGATTATAGTAGCATTTTATTCATTACGGTCTCATATCAGAAATAAATGAAATGTCCATCGACCGCAGAACAGATAAATGTGATGAGTCCATTCCTGGATTATCATTCAACAATGAAAAGGAAATAAGTATATTTTTCAAAGACTTTATTTATTTATTTGAGAGAGGGCATGTCCAAGTGGGGGGAGGGACTGTAGAGGGAGAAGTAGGCTCACCATGGGGGCTCCATGGAGGGCTAGATCCTAGAACCCTGAGATCAGGACCTGCGCAGACACTTAACCCACTGAGCCACACAGGTGCCCAGAAAAGGAAATAAATATTAATACATGCTACCATATGGATGAGCCTCACTGACATCATCAGAGTCCAAAAACACCCTCTTGGCAAACTGGCTCCAGAACACTCTAGAATTACTTGCCTGGGCGTAACTTGAAGACAATGCTTTGAGCAGTTACTATTTAATATTTGATTTGCTACCTGCTTTATCACCTCTATGGGCTGCAGATACTTTGGAAACATTAATGCTCACATCACATTAAACACTTTCCCTCACTGTAGCTCCCACTGTAGCTCTCCTACTTTGTTCCCACAACAAAGTAGCTCTGCATTTCACAGGAGCTGCAAAGACAGATGAACGCTTTCTGAATTATTTAACAACCAGGATGCTTTAGGTTGCATTTTGGCAGAGGAACAAAAGCACACTCAGGTCACTCCGCGCCACCAAGCTGTCAAGAAGGAGAGGAGCCTGCTCTCTGCAGCTGTGCTCCAGGTAGGAGGCAGGTGGAAAAGCTGGGATGGAGAGACCTACCCCCTGGCAGTCTGGAAGGTCGGGAGTGGCAGGTGGCCTCCTCTGGAGGTGTCGGAGATCTCCCCACTGCGCTGCAGCCCAGCTGCGCCCCACTCCTGTGATGATCGAGGAGCACTGTTTACACTGCAGATGGAGTATTCGCCAGTGTGCATCCTAGGACAATAGCAAGATAGACCAGTTCCTTTATGACTGACCTTGGAAAAACAAGTCTATCAAATATGCTGAGCAAATTCCCCCTCCCCCTCACCCAGGTTATAGAGAACGAGGTGCATGTTTTATGAGCAGAATGTAGAATCTACCACTAAATGTTGTGACCACCGGGGCACCAGTGCCCTCATGCACAGGGGATGGTTGCCTCCCCAGGCAGCTTGGCCAGAAACGGTGTTCACAGAGGTGACCTGGCCTAGAGTCCCATGCATGTCCTGAGCCAGGAGAGGAAATGAGCACAGACAGGGTATATGTGGGGTGGGGGTGGAGGAAAGAGAGACATGACAGGAGTGAGGGCAAAGGGAGCAGGTCCTTTCCCTTCCTCCCACCCTCCGTCGATGTTGCCTCCAGCCCAGAGCCCCTGTCTCTCCGGGGACCTCCTCCACCACAGCTGGGACTCTCTGCTCCCACATGGGAATGCTCGGGACACATCCTCACCCCTCTCCTTTCGCACAGACACATGCACATGGACAGACGCACGCCCTCATCCCCAGGGGTCATCTCTTCCACTTGCCAGCCCCCTGTCTGCCCCTACTGCCTGCATTGTCCTGGGGCTCTCTTTTCCCTTCCTGGGACCCTTCTTTCTTGTCTGCTCCCAACCACCACCGCCTCCAGTCCCAGGCAGCTCTTTCCCCTTCCTTACCCAGGGAACCCCGGCCCTGCTGGCAACTGTTACAGAGGCAGACCCTGGTAAATCTCCAAGGAGCTGTGTGAAGGGCATCAGGTAAAGGATGCAGTTCTAGAAGTTGGACTGGCCTGTATACGGGCAGGCTGAGATGGAATGAACCCAGTGGAAGGGTCTAGTAGGGGTCCAGTGGTGGGTCCTGGCTGACTGAGTGCCCAGAGCGGATGTGCAGAGATCCTCTGCTTAGCTTGGCTCCACAATGTTCCCCACCTCAGGCCAGACGGGGTCTTGCAGACCTCCTCCCTAGTGTGCATCACAGCTTAGAGACCAGAGGAAAGTACGCAGCCAGTCAAAGGACAAGGCGTTGGAAAACACAACCAAACACCCAGAAAGGAAAGGAAATAGAGATTTGAACTTCAGAAAAGATTTCCTTGAAAGGTATCAGCTGTGCCTTGGAAAATACAGCCTGTGGTTTACTCTGCCAATCCAATTAGATTAGGAAAATCTAATAGATGTTAAATAGTTGATTTTTTTAAGTTTGCATAGCTTTGCTTATTAGAAAGAGTAAACATCTTTTCGTGTATTTATTGGTAGTATTTTCTTTTTGTGAAATGGCCATTATGCTCTTTACTTACCTATCATGGCGCATTTATTCCTACTGTAATTATTTTCCCATTTTATTACTTTTTTCAACTGGTTTAGCACATTTTATGGGAGGAGGGGAGCAGAGTGAGGCGGGGGATATTTTCCCCCAATCCAGATCTCCATTTGTAAGAGTGCAAGCCATAAACACTGACTCGGGCTAACTTAAACAGAAATGGAATTCATAAAAGGACAGGAGCCCTCATAGAACCACAGGCAAACGGGAACACCAGAGCCTTGGGAAGGGTACACCCCTGGTGATCTGAGGTGCAAGTGCTAGATGGTCTCCTCAGGGAACTGCTGCCACTTTCACACCCTCTGGACCCTGGCTCCAGATTCACAATTCTCAGACAGAATCTGAGTGGCCCAGACACGGTCAGCAGCCCAGACTGGGCAGACAAGCAGTAAAGGGAGTGTGGGTGGAAGGGGCCAGCCCACACAGGACAGCCGCAGGACCTCTAGCATGCAAGGAGGGAAGGGATCATGGGAAGCAAGGCCAAGCAACCCCAAGAAACAATGTTCAGGTAATCAACTTCCTTATCATTTTTGCCCTTCAGCTTCCTGGATTTCAGGACATTTTTAAAAAGCATTCTTCACCTCCAGATTAAACTTTTTAAAAAATCCATTCATTTTCTTTCTTTCTTTTTTTAAGATTTCATTTATTTACTTGGAAGAGAGAGGAAGAGAGAACAAGCGGGGTGAGGGGCAGAGGGAGAAGGAGACTCCCGACTGAGCAAGGAGCCCGATGTGGGGTTCAATCCCAGGACCCTGGAATTATGACCTGAGCCAAAGGCAGACACTTAACCAACTGAGCCACCCAGGCACCCCCCATTCATTTTCATATTTTTATGTTTTCCTTTCTCATAGTTGGTTCTTCATCTCACCTGAAATTTATTTTGCTTTCTAGAAAGAGGCAGGGGTTCAGCTCTGTTGTTTTCTAAATGGCAAACAGGAATGCACACATTGCTTATTGAACTAGCCATTTCTTTCACACTCATTGGAAATGCCACCTGTAGTGTGCATCTTTATTCTATACTAGATTCCTATAGAAACTGTCCTCTGTTTCTGAACACTATCTTTTACACCATGAACAAAGTTCTGCAGGCTTGAAGAAGCTGCAGCCTCCCCTTGAGCAGAGACAGGGACAGGGTCAAGGACAGAACCTGTCTGTCTACAGAACCCAGGAAAGTTGCAGAGCTCAGAGCCATGAGCACAAGGGAGAGCAGGATGAAAGAACAATTGCAAAAAGAGCTGGTGGAACTCCAAGTTGTCCACACAAACATGTGCACAAAAATGTGTGCACACACCCACATGCATGGAACACATTCATACAGGCACATGTACACATGCATACATGTACACACACACACAAACACAGATACAAACCCCAACACAGGCCCTGACACACATACAGACACATCTGCCTACTTGATGCACAGAACACCCACCAGGTGTTTAGAGCAATAAGACAGAAAGGATAGAGAATTAGAAAATTAATGATTATTAATAGAGGTTCTAGAAAAAGAATACTGAGAAAATTAATAGATGGAAAATAGTTTCTTATATATTTTTAAAGAAATATTTCTAGAGCTGTGTTCCACTCTTTTCTAATTTAAGAGACCAGTAAAGGACTTCTAAGAAAGATGGCAGAGTAGGAGGACCTACTCTGCTCACTTAATCCCATGAATACAACTAGATAATACCCACATTAGTGTAAATAACCCAGACAATAACCCAAAGACTGGCAGAACAGACTATCTACAGCCAAATGTAGAGAAGAGGCCACATGAAAGAGAGTAGGAAGGGAGGAGATGTGGTCTGGAGTGAAACGGACCCAGGTGACTGTCCCTGGGATGGAGGGATGCCAGGCGCCCTGAAAGAGGAAAGAAACAGACCCTCACATTGGGCATCACAGACACCTAGAACCTGCACAGGGAAGACATATGCCCATAACATTTGGCTCTGAAAACCAGAGGGGCATAATTTCATAAGTTCTTCCTGACAATAGGGCTTAATACCTGGAATTTTGAAGATCAGCCTGTTTGGCTCTAGGGGAGCCAGGAGGGTGAGGGAAGACTGAGTCCCTGGCCTTAAAGAGACAACAAACAACCACATGGAGACTCAGCATAGAAGTGGCATTTTGAAAAATGCCTGGAGTACATGGGAGGGACATTTGTTCACTAAGCTCAGACTGCATGCTGGAGAGGCAGGGATCATTGGAAGATTTCTCCAAGAAATGCCATGTCCCTCTGCCACCCCTCAACCTAGACCCAGGGACACATGCAGGAATCATTGCAGTGCCAACACCACCTAATTTTGCTAACAGCATACCCCTCCCCCATGTTCTGCCAACATGCCCCCTCCACCCAGGCCTTGGGTCCAGGTCCTCTTCCACAACAGACTACCCAAACATTGCTAACACGGCACCCTTCTTCCACATTCTGCAGACCTGCCCCCTCTGCAAGGCCCTTGACAAGACTCCACCCAAAGCAGTGCCATAAGCCTGCCAGTGTGCAGGCAGTCCAACAGGGATCAACACAACCCCAACGTGACTCTTACCCCAGGGAGAGGGGGAGATAACCACAAACACCAGTCTGACTGCAGCCCCAATAGTGGGCTGGGAGCATATACCTGGTCTGACTACAGGCCCTGCCCATAATCAAAGGCTTCTCAGAGGACAACACAGGGAAAGTGCCCTGTGGCTCAGGGCAACCCCATCTCCAGCAAATGCCTGGTCTGACTCAACTCAAGCCCCAGACAGCACCAGACTGACTAACTCAATGACACAGGGACCAAACTCTGTCCACAGACAAACTGCCACAGGCAAAGAGAGCCACTACAGATGCCTGGACTGAAGGCAAATCCAACTCAGCCACAATGGTAGGGTGAAGGCAACAAAAATAAGAGACACCCCTGAAACACCAGGGCACTACACAGCCTCTTCTTCATAAGGCCACTACTTTCAAGAGCAAGAGAATTAGCTGACTTTCCTAACATAGAATGAGGCATGGAGAGTTAGACAAAATGAGGAGATAGAAGAATATGTTCCAAATGAAAAAGCAGGACAAAATCACAGCAAGAAAGCTAAATAACAGAGTTAAGTCGTATGTCTGATAAAGAATTAAACTAATGCCCATAAAGATACTCATGGGACTTGAGAAAAGAGTGGAATATCTCAGTGAGGTCCTTAAGAAAGAGATAGAAAACATAAAAAAGAACCAATCAGAGATGAAGAACTCAATAAATGAAATTGAAATACACTAGATGGAATGAATAGTAGATTAGAGGAAGCAGAAGAATGGATCAGCAGTCTGGAAAACAGAATAATGGAAATCCATCATGCTGAACAGGAGATTTTAAAAAATAGTAATAAATGAAAATAGACCTAGGGAACTCAGCAACACTATCGAGTGTAGTAACATTTGCTTTATAGGGATCCCAGAAGGAGAAGAAAGAGAAAGGGGGAGGGGACAGAAAATTTATTTGAAGAAATAATAGCTGAAAACATCCTGAACTGGGGGAAGGAAACAGAAATCCAGATCAAGGAGTCACAGAGAGCCCCCAATAAAATCAACCCAAGGAGTTCCACACTTAGACACATAGCAATTAAAATGGCAAAAAAGTGGTTATAGAGAGAGAATTTTAAAAGCAGCAAGAGAAAAGAAAACAGCTATATACAAGGGAAACCTCATGAGCCTATCAGTGGACTTTACAGCAGAAACACTGCAAGACAGAAGGAAGAGCCATGAAATATTCAAAGTACTAAAAGAAATAAAACCTCAGCCAAGAATGCTCTATCCATCAAGGCTACCATTCAGAATAGCAGGGAAAAATAAAGAGTTTCCCAAACAAACAAAAGTTAAAAAAAATTCATGACCACTAAACCAGCCTTATAAGAAATGTTAATGGGGATTTTTGTGTGGAAAGGAAAGACCATAGGAGGAGTAAGAAAATTAGGAAGCACAAAAGCAATAATATTAGGTACATCTATAAGTATCAGTCAAGGGACTCACAAAATAAAGCTGTAAAGTATGACACCAGATACTTAAAATATGGTGGAGAGAGGAGTAAAGAATGAGTTCAAACTTAAGCAACCATCAACTTAATATAGACTGCTAAATACATAACATATTATATATAAGCTTAATAGCAACTACATATCAAAAAAACTGGTAATAGATATGCAAAAAATAGTGAGGAATCCAAGTATATCACTGAAGAAAGCCAGCAAACCATGAGAAGAGAGCAAGAAAAGAAACAGAGAACAACAAAAACAACCATAAAACAAGTAACAAAATGGCAAGAAGTACATATCTATCAGTAATTACATTGAATATAAACACACCAAACACTCCAATCAAAAACACAGGGTGATGGAATTGTTAAAAAAAAAAAAAAAAGGTAAGACCCATGTATATGCACCTTACAAGAGACTCATTTCAAACCTTAAGACACCTACACATTGAAAGTGAGGGGATAGAGAAACATCTATCATGTAAATAGAAGTAAAAGGAAAGCCAGGGTAGCAATACTTGTATCAGACAAAATAGACTTTAAAGCAAAGACTGTAACAAGAGACAAAGGATACTATATAATTATATAAGGAACAATCCAACAAGAAGATATAACAATTGTAAATATTTATGTACCCAACATGGGAACACTCAAATATATAAAACAGTTAATAACAAACATAAAAGAAGTAATTGACATTAAAACAATGAAAGTAGGGGACTTTAACAGTACACTTGGATACAGAAAATCAACAAGGAAATAATGGTTTGAATGACACATTGGACCCAATGGATCTAGCAGATATATTCAGAACACTCTATCCTAAAACAACAGAATACACACTCAAGTGCATACAAAATATTCTCCAGAATAGATCACATATTAGGCCACAAAACAAATCTCAACAAACATGGTATGGTTGAAGTCATACCATTCATCTTTTCTGACTATAATGCCATGAAACTCAAAATCAACCACAAGAAAAAATCTGGAAAGAACACATATACATGGAGGTTAAATAAAATGTTACTAAACAATAAATGGTCAACTAAGAAATCAAAGAGGAAATTAAAAAATACATGGAGACAAGTGAAAATGAAAACATGACAGTCCAAAATATTTGGGGATGCAACAAAAGCTATCCTAAGATGGAAGTTAATAGCAATACATTCCTACATCAAGAAGCGAAAAAAAAAAAATCTCAAATAAATAGCCTAACTTTACACCTAAAGGAGCTAGAAAAAGAAAAACTAAGAAAACCGAAATCCAGTAGAAGGAAGAAAATAATAAAGATTAGAGTGGAAGTAGAAACTAAAAAAAAAAAAAAAAAGAACAGATCAATGAAGCCAGGAGCTGGATCTTTGAAAAGATCAGCAAAATGGATAAACTCTTGTCTCATCAAGAGACAGAGACAGAGAGAGAACTCAAATAAATAAAATCAGAAATGAAAGAAGAGAAATAACAACTAACACCATAGAAATACAAAAGATAATAAGAGAATATTATGAAAAGTTATACACCAACAAATTGGATAAACTAGAAGAAATGAATGAATTCCTAGAAACATATAACTTCCCAAAACTGAATCAGGAAGAAATAGAAAATTTGAACAGACTGATTACTAGCAATGAAATTGAATCAGTAATCAAAAAACTCTCAACAAACAAAACTCCAGGACCAGATATTTTCAAAGATGAATTCTACCAAACATTTAAAGAGTTAATATGTATTCTTCTCAAACTATTCCAAAAAATAGAAGAGGAAGAAAAACTTCCAAATTCATTCTATGAAGCCATCATTACCCAGATACCAAAACCACATAAAAACACTACAAAGAAAAAGTGGACTGTAGGACAATCTGATGATATCACTGATGAACACAGATGCAAAAATCATGAACAAAATATAAGCAAATCAAATCCAACAATACATTAAATACATTCACCATGATCAAGTGGGAATTATTCCTGGGTTGCAAGTGTAGTTCAATATTTGCAAATCAATCAATGTGATATGCTATATAAACAAGAGAAAGAATTAAAAACGTGATCATTTCAGTAGATACAGAAAAAGCATCTAACAAAGTACAACATCCATACATGATAAAAACTCTCAACAAAGTAAATTTAGAGAGAACATACCTCAATATAATAAAAACCATATATGAAAAAACCACAGCTAATATCATACTCAATGGTGAAACACTGAGGGCTTTTCCTCTAATATCAGGAATAGGACTAGAATGTCCAGTCTTACCACCATTATTTAACATAGTACTAGAAGTCCTAGCCACAGAAATCAGACAAGAAAAAGAAACAAAAGTCATCCAAATTGGTAAGTAAGAAGTAAAACTTTCACTATTTGCAGAAGACATGATACTATATATAGAAGACTCCACCAAAAACTACTAGAACTGACAAATTCCATAAGGTCACAGTTAAAAAATCAATATGTAGAAATCTGTTGCATTTCTATACACTAATAATGAAGTAACAGAAAGGGAAACTAAGAAAAAAATCTCATTTATAATAGCACCAAAAAGAATAAAATACCTAGGAATAAACCAAGGAGGTGAAAATACTGACTCCCCCCAAAACTATAAGACATTAAGGAGAAAAATTGAAGATGACACAATTAGAAAGATATTACAAGTTCATGGATTGAAAGAACAAATATTGTTAAAATGTCTATGCTACTCAAAGTAGTCTACACATTGAATGCAATCCCTTCAAGATACCAAGACATTTCTCAGAGAACTAGAACAAATAATCCTAAAATTTGTACGGAACCACACACAAAAAAACCCAGTAGCCAAAGCAATCTTAAGAAGAAGAAAACTGGAAGTATCCCCAGATTTCAAAATATACTACAAAGTTATAGTAATCAAAATGGTATAGTACTGGCACAAAAATAGACACAGAGATCCTGGAACAGAATAGAAAGCCCAGAAATAAACCCAAGATTATATGGTCAATGAGTCTTTTACAAAGCAGGAAAACATATCCAATGGGAAAAAGACAATCTCTTCAACAAATGGTGCTGGGAAAACTGGACAGCAGCATACAAAAGAATGAAACTGGACCTCTTTCTTACACCATATACAAAAATAAACTCAAAATAGATTAAAGATCTAAATATGAGACCTGAAACTATAAAAATCCTAGAAGAGAGTACAGGCAGTAATTTCTCTGAGGTTAGTCATAGCAACATTTTTCTAGATATGTCTCCTAAGGCAAGGAAAACAAAAGCAAAAATAAACTGTTGGGACTACATCAAAATAAAAAGCTTCCACACAGCAAAAGAAACACTAAACAAAGCTAAAAGAAAACCTACTGAATGGGAGAAGATATTTGCAAATGACATATCTGGCAATAAATTAGTATCCAAAATATATAAGGAACTTACACAACTCAACACCAGAAAAACCACTAATCCAATTAAAAAGTGGATAAAAGACATGAACAGATATTTTTCCAAAGACATACAGATGGCAGCAGACACATGAATAGATGCCTAACATCAGTTATGATCAGAGAAATGCAAATTAAAACCACAATGAGATAGCACCTTATACCTGTCAGAATGGCTAAAATCCCAAAACACAAGAAACCACAAGCATTGGTGAAGATGTGGAGGAAAAGGACTTGTGCACTGTTGGTGGGAATGTAAACTGGTGCAGCTACAGTGGAAAACAGTATAGAGCTTCCTCAAAAAATTAAAAGTAGAGGGGTGCCTGGGTGGCTCCGTGGGTTAAAGCCTCTGCTTTCGGCTCAGGTCATGATCCCAGGGTCCTGGGATGGAGCCCCACATCAGGCTCTCTGCTCAGTGGAGAGCCTACTTCCACCTCTCTCTCCCTGCCTGCCTCTCTGCCTACTTGTAATCTCAGTCTGTCAAATAAATAAATAAAATCTTAAAAAAAATTAAAAGTAGAATTACTGGATGATCCAGTAATTCCATTACTGGGTATTTACCCAAAGAATATGAAAACTCTACTTCCAAAAGATATGTGCACCCCTAGTTTATTGCAGCATTATTTGCAATAGCCAAATTATGGAAGCAACCCAAATATACATCAATAGATGCATGGATAAAAAGTTGTGGTGTATATATACAATGGAATATTACTCAGCCATAAAAAAGAATGACATCTTGCCTTTTATAGCATGAATGGTGCTCAATATGGGGATTAAAAAACAACAACAACTCTACATCTGGACAAAATACTGTGATACTTCAAGATACCAAGGAAAAAAGGGAAGATGTTACAGGCTCCTAGAGAGAAATAAACCAATTACTCTGAAAGAAATGAGACTCAGGTTGAGATAACTTTCCTCTTCACTAATGCAATACTGGAAAGTAAACCAATGAGGCCTTCAAATTTCTAAGGCAAACTATTTTTATCCTAAAATTTATACCCAACCAAACCTCTAAGTAAGTATAAATGAAGATATCATAATTAAGAGTGTTTTTAATTTGTGTCTCTCTTATTCTTTCCCTTTGCTTGTCTGTTTTGTTTCTTAATTCAACATCTGAGTGAAATCACATGGTATTTGTCTTTCAAACTGATGGTTACGGCAGGAGTGGGGGGAGACAGGTGAAATAGGTGATAGGGATTAAGGAGGGCAGTTGTGATGAGCACAAAGTGATGTATGGAAGTGTTGAACGCTTATACTGTACACTTGAAACTAATAGAACACCTTGTGTCAACTAAAATTAAAATAAAAAGAAGATGTGAAATATATATACACAATATAATATTACTCAGCCATTAAAAAAAATGATCTTGCCATTTGCACAACATGAATAGAGCTAGAATGTATAATGTTAAGCAAAATAAATCCGAGAAAGACCTATAGAGTATCCTGGGAAAAAATCCTAAAGATGAAATCCAACCAACCCACAGAGGGATCAAAATGGAATTCACAGCACCAGATTGGTGAAGTTCAAATGATTATAGAACTACAGATCAATAATTATGGAAACATTGTTCTTGGAAAGTAAGTTATATAAGCCATATCAACAAAAAAATAACAGTAGGACTATTGGAATATAAAAACTGGGACTAGAAAGAAAGTGAGAGAAATGATATGAAGTTACTTACCTGTTTTCTACCACTGCTCAAATCAGGAAGTTACTACTTATTGTTTAAAATTATAGCATGAAGCTAAATATGTATTTAAAGACTGTAGCCTCTCATATTTTCCTACATATTATTTCTTCATCTTAAAGAACTTGTTTAGAAAGCAGTGGTTCCTCTGTAAAGAAATATTTGTTTGAGTTTCAGTATTTCTATTAGTTCCAATTTGGTTAGGTTTTTATCCCTATAAAACTTGAGGGAAAAATTAAATTGTTTTCTTTTTTAACAGTATGCATTGTATGGCCTTATTTTTATAAAAACTATTTCTTCTACCCCCAATTTTTTTCTACCTACCTATTTATATGTTAAAGAGATCTGTTTGGAATTATGTATGACCAACATTAATGATGGTTATTTATGGTAGGAGTGCGAGTAGGTTTTTCCTACAGAATTACTACGAGTAGTAATTCCCCATATTTAAAAAAAAATAGTAACTACGTGTTGTTCTTATAAAACAATAGCCATTAAAACAAAGTGAGAATGCTAACAAAAGCGAATCAGTTTCATGTGAAATTGAATTCTAAGACACACTATATTAAGTTAGACAAACAACTACTTTCTACAATCCTCTGAAAAGAGAGAACAGTAAGCATTATGTAGATAATAGCATATATTTTGTTTATTTTTCAGCTAATGTAAGGAAGTAGGATGACCTGTATTTTAAATACACATTAAAAAATTTAATCTGTGATATTTTATGTGATATTCACCAAAGGGGTTACCTCTAGAAAGGGAAAGGAATTGGGAATGAGAAAGGGCAGAGAAACACGAGTTTTCATGTTTTTTAAAAGATTTTATGTATTTATTTGACAGAGAGATAGAGAGAGAGCACAAGTAAGCAGAGCAGCAGGCAGAGGGAGCGAGAGAAGCAGGCTCTCTGCTAAGCAGGGAGCCCAATGCAGGGCTGGATCCCAGGACCCTGGAATCATGACACGGGCGGAAGGCAGCCGCTTAACCAACTGAGCCACCTAGACGCCCCACAAGTTTTCATTTTTATTCCACGTATTATATTTCCATATTAAATTCTGCCCTCTAGAATGTTTTTGTACATTACTTGAATAATTTTTAGATAAGCGATATCATTTATATTTTTGCCCCTTTGACTTATGAGTGTGGTAAGGTTTTTAAATAGATTTCCAAATAATGAATAATCCTCATCTTCTTGGAATAGTTCCATCTGCCCAGGTTGTACCATTTATTAATGTTCTACTAAATTCTATTTGCTAATATTTTACTAGAATTTTTGCATTAATATCATGGTCAAGATTGTCCCATGGTTTTCTTTTTGTGTACTGCTTTTACTAGACATTTAGGTATTTTACTAGATATTGATGTCTTTAAACAATAATCAGACAAGTTTCATCTTTCACTGTGATCTGGAATAGTTTAGGTAGCAGGGGGATGCGGTGGGATAGCATCGTGGGAAGTGCAGACTTTGGAGGCAGGCTACCTGGATTTCCATCCCAAATCTTCATTTGCTAGTGGTGCAACATTGGGCAAAGTAATCATTTTGTGCCACAGTATCCTCTTCTATAAAATAGGAGTGTGGATGATATGATTTCATAGTGTTATTTTGAAGATTCATGAAAGCACATGGTAAATTTTCACAAGTTCCTTAAGTGTTTGTAAAAATTCATTCATGAACTTGTCTGAGCCAAGTCCTTTTGGGGTGTCTATCTCTTTGTAACTTTTCTATTTAGACAAAGTGATAATATAGATTGAACTGCTATCAAATATTACATGAATATAGCACTACTATATCCCTTGCTACTGATAGCTATTTAGACTGTTTCTAGATTTCACTACTACAGACAATGCTACATATACATATATATGCTTCCCTACACATATAATGAGCATTTTTCTAGCATCTATACCCAGGAGCTAAATTGTTGTGGCTTAGCATATGTGGATCATCAACTTTAGCAAGTGTTTCCAAATTCTTCTCAAAGTGTTACTTCTGTTCTCTTCTATTGTTTAATTCTCTACATATGCTTTTGCCTGTACTAAAACTTTCCTCCTGTTTTCACTGTCATTCATATTTTTGACTTCTAGAATTTAATGTTTATGATTATATTCCAAAACACTGCTTGTTCAACATGATGATTATTCATACTTTATATCTCAGTTGATTGGATTATGTCCACCAGTAGAGTTTTCAAGAAGATAGCCTGGGCAATATACTTCTCTCAACTCCCAAGACCTGTAGGCCACTTTCCTGAGTTGAAGCAACAGCTAACTTTATCCTCTTCAGAGTTCTGAGCACCAGCTTGGTGGGTCTCCCTTTCAAATTTCTATGTTTTCTATCCCTTCTTTTATCTTCCTCAATCCAGGCGTGGTAGCTCCTTCCTAGAGATTTTACTGTCTTTGGTTTTTGCTCTTTTAGCCTCCAGCACCCATGTAACATTTTCTTCATATTAAATCCCTTCTGCTGATACACCTGTGTTGTTATGTGTTTTCTAACTTTACTGTGGTCATGAGCTGAAGAAACATTGGTTGGATCCATGTCTTCTTCCAATATGACCAAATTACATTTTGTCTGACTTACATTCTTTGGCATTGATAGCATGAATTTGAAGACTTTAAGTTTTCACATAAATATACATTTTCCTTTCTATTTCTGTTTCTTTCTGAAATATATTTTAGCAAGTGAGGTTCCTTCTACAGAAAAAAGAATGAAAGAAAATATGCTGAAATTTTAAACAATATTATCTCTGAGGAATGGGCTTTTTTTGTGTGTTTTAAAATTGTTCACAATAGGCATGTATTTCTTCTATAAGCAGGAGCTAAGATATGTTAATTTTTTTTGCATAATTTTTGGTAAAAGCTATCCCCAATAATGATGGAGGTGCCTGGGTGGCTCAGTTGGTTAAAAAGCCAATTCTTTTTTTTTTTTTTTAAGATTCTATTTATTTATTTCACACAGAGAGAGAGAGATCACAAGCAGGCAGAGAAGAAGGCAGAGAGAGAGAGAGGAGGAAACAGGCTCCCGGCTGAGCAGAGAGCCCGATGCGGGGCTGGATCCCAGGACTCTGAGATCATGATCTGAGCCGAAGGCAGAGGCTTAACCCACTGAGCCACCCAGAAGCCCCTAAACAGCCAATTCTTGATTTCACCTCAGGTCATGATCTCAGAGTTATGGGATTGAGCCCCACATCAGGCTCCCTGCTCAGCAGAAATCTGCTGGAGATTCTCTCTCTTCCTCTCCCTTCTTCCCTTCCCCCCTCAAATAAATAAATAAATCTTTAAAAAAATAAAAATAATGATGTATATTCTGGATGTTGATCACTTAATGTACATTTTATAAGTCAATTTCCTTCATGTATTCACTTAATCCATCGGCAAGGAAAAAAAAAAGATAAAACATTCCTGGAAATGTTATGAACTCGGCAAGAGAAATGTGATAGTATTTTTTTATTTTTATTTTTTTTAAGATTTTATTTATTTATTTGACAGAGATCACAAGCAAGCAGAGAGAGAGGAGGAAGCAGGCTCCCCGCAGAGCAGAGAGCCCGATGCGGGGCTCCATCCCAGGACCCTGGGATCATGACCCGAGCGGAAGGCAGAGGCTTTAACCCACTGAGCCACCCAGGTGCCCCAAAATGTGGTCGTATTTTTTTAAGTTTTTACTTATTTGAGAGAGAGAGAGAGAAAGAAAGAGAGTGAGAGAGAAGGGACAAAGGGAGAGCGAGAGAAAAAATCTCAAGCAGACTGTGCTAAGTATGAAGCCTGACTCCAAGCTTGATCTCACAACCCTGAGATCATGATCTGAGCCAAAATCAAGAGTTGGGTGCTCAACTAACTGAGCCACCCAGATGCCCCAGTGTTGGTTTTATAAAGTGGAAACATAAGGGTCATTCTTGGTATTTTAAAGATTTGGTCCTTAAATAACATCTTATTTGCAGAGTAATTATGGAACCACAAAATTAACACAAGGGCAGGTTTTTTCAGAATGTAAAATACTCAACCACTAAAAAGAGCTCATTGAAAAGTCAAATCTTTGTCTAAAGCGTGGGAACACAGCCACCACTGTCAGCCATTACCTTGTCTTCTGGAAACTGGGCTGTTTGGCATTTCCAGTGACGGATGTGTCAGGCCTTTTTGGAAAACAATCTAGCATAGATGGCCCTGCTCTTCGTTTTTCAGTGTTAAAATAAGATTGAAGAGGCATCCTCAACAAGGCAGCTGCCACCATCAAGTGAATTATAGCAACTTCCTCCACATGGAGTGCTATTTCTACAAGATAGCACTCCTCTGGCTGGCGAACTCCCAAGCAGAAAAGGCAGACAGCATTGATTAAATGTTGGCCTGGGGGCCATATGCATGAAAATGCACAAAAGGCAGCTTAAAGCTTCCAATTCTACATTTTCAGTCACCCTGTTTGTTTCTTTTCTGGGACCATCCCTATGGTACATAATCTGTTTTGTATTTTTCAAGATTCTCTCCCTTCGTCCCCCACAGAAAGGATACTTTTGCAAATCTTCAGCATCATTCTAAAGACCTAGATCAGCCAACTTACCTTCAGTTAAAGATCTTTAGGGAAAAGCAGATTTATGTAAAAATGGCTCTTCCCCAACCCATCCAAAGCATTTCTCAAATTTTTCCATTGTAGCCATGCAATGAGCAAAACTATTAAAGAAGTATTGTCAGAGATTTGAATGGCAGTGCTATATCCCAGCTTGTGAACTGGGACTAGTAACAAATTCCTCTTTCTCTCAGCACAGGACATTAATAATCCTGTCTTGAAGGGAAAGGGAAGTTTCAAATTATGAATATAATATTAAGTATAAAAGTTGATATAAATTATAGCAACAAATGTGTAAAATTGGAAAACAAGCATTAGGTCAACCCTGCATAAGACAAAATAACTCCCACAGTGATTTGGAAATGGAGAGTCATTGATACGTAAGATAGGTAGATAAGGTAAGATAAGTAAGATAGGTAGATAGGTAAGACTGAAAGCTTATAAATTTAACTTAGCAAAATGCCTACAATCCAAAGAACAGGCTCTTAGGACCATGTGAGGCTCAAAGAAAGAATTTAAAACATCTTCCCTTATGGGTCAAAACAATAAAAGATAGAAACATTGCTAGGTAGAAATTATAAATAGATGATGAGCCTGTATATTTGTCATCAACCTTATTTATTGGGAAAACAAATGAACATATTAAGGAAAATTCTTCCTTATTCCCAAATGGGATCCTGCTGTAAAAATTAATTAAGTTTTGCTGCCACTTTCTCAGAGATATCCCATGCAGGGCATATTCTAGATTAATTTCCAACCCTAAGTCTAGTCTCCCTCATGTCATGGGTAATACTCACATAAACACTCATACAGCTAAAGTCTATTACAGTTGACTATGCCTTTTTTCTACTTCAAGTGCTTCTACATTATCCAGTCAATTCATTTTGCTCTATCTTTTTGATCTATCTAGCAAAAATCTATCATTTTGCTCTTAGTATCTTTTTGTAGCCAGGTTAGAGAAGGTGGAATTTCTTGGTGATAAAAGAAGCAATGAAAGATAAATAATGAGAACATTAGGAACTTTGGGTAGAAACATGTAGACACTGCCATCATCACACCTTTTAAAGCATAACTGAGTTCACAAGGAACATCAAAGGCTATCAAAAAAGGTGGAATTAGGGGAAGGCTAGGGGTGAAAAAAAGGATAGAGAGCTGAAATGAGAATAGTAGGCAACAAGATAGGATTTGTAGTAGGATTGTAAAATAGGATTTGACCTGGAAGCAGCCTTGTCTCCTGAAGACCAGCACACACTGGAAGAATCGAGCCTTGAACTCCCCTGTTACCTGAGGCCTTCAGAGGGAAAAATTAAACTTGGACCTGAAATGGCAACTTAAGCTGAGAAAAAGAATTAATGGGCAAATTTTTAAAAAATTGTCCAGAATTACAGCATGAAGAGCAAGGAGATGGAACAAACTAGTTGTTAAGAAACACAGCAAGAGCAGACTTCCGGGGCACTGGGGTTATGAGGGTCATTTACACTGAATGTCCCCACACATCCTCCAGTGACATATACAGCACAAGGACAAAGTAGGCTGAATCCCATGCTATCAGCATAACAAGAAGACAGAGATAACAAACTTTAGATTATTTGTGTGTGGAAAATAAACTATGGTTTCCAGAAAGATATACCTCAAATTCCTAGCACAAGATTTTGTGGAGAGCTTTGGAGGTCCCCACAAAAGAGAAAATAAAGGAACAAAGGACTTAGTATTTACCTAAAAGCTCCCAACGACACAGAAACTCCACCTCAGGACTGAAAATATTGAAAAAGTGTCCTAGCACATCAGAGCATTGACTTAAAGTACTGACAGGACTAAAAAGTAGATTGAACTCAAGGCGGCAGTACATAAAAACATCACTTCTGAGGGAAAAAAAATGCCCAAAAAGATAAGCAAGGCCCCTTTGGAGACCTAATGGTGAAGGAAAAAAATAAACTAGAGGGGAAATTTTAGGTTCCTCAAAGATAAAAGTGAAACAACAGTTGAGGGACACACACCCCCAGCCTCCTTTTTTCTTAAAAAAAAAAAAAAAATCCATTAAAAAACAGTAGTATCTTACATATCCAGTTTGCTACATAGAGAGAAGAGGGTTCTCTTGGAATTAGCTATTTTCTGTAGAAATTATTCACAAGAGTGATTGCAACAATTCCTCTTATTCACCTGCACGTGCTCTTTGCAATGGGATTTAGCACTCTATTTCCCTTGTGCCTTGTATCTGGGCTAAGCTCATAATTTGCTTTGACTAGTAGGATGCAATGAAAATGACACTGGGTGGTGGCTGAGCCCAGACCTGGAGAATCCTTGCAGCTCCCATGCTTATCCTCTTAGAACACTGCCTTCAGGGACGCCTGGGTGGCTCAGTAGATTAAAGCCTCTGCCTTCAGCTTGGGTCATGATTCCAGGGTCCTGGGATTGAGCCCCGCATCCAGCTCTCCGCTCAGTGGGAAGCCTGCTTCTCTTCCTCTCTCTCAGCCTACCTCTCTGCCTACTTGTGATCTCTGGCTGTCAAATAAATAAATAAAATCTTTAAAAAAAAAAATAGAACACTGCCTTCAGGATGAAAGACTCAGGAACAGAGTCCCAGCAGTCCACTCCAGCTGAGCCCATCCCAGCCAGCCCGTCAGCTAAATATGATTGCCTGAATGAGCCCAGGTGAGACAACTGAAGAACCACCAGTAGCCAGTACACACTTCAAACCACTGAAAGTACTGTTTTGGGGTCATAAGTTTTACAGTGCTTTGTTGTACAGCAAAAGACAACTGATAACACATCATGAACAAACAATCTTGCACCTAAAAAGCATAGATTAAAGCAGTCTTCCTTTACATATAACTACTGTAAAAGGAAAAAATATCCAAAAGTAAACACTCAACTGATGAACCCAATGAAATGCTTTTCCTTGACAAAAGCAAACAGCAGAGGGAAAGTGTAACACAATACTCCAGACAGAATTGAATCATCTCGAACAAACATTTGGGAAAATGAAAAAAATACCTTTAACGAGGAATTTTTATTTAACAAAGAAAGAAATGGATCCAAAACCCAAAAGAAATAAAATGAAATTTGATTAAAATGAGGGAAGAAATGAAAGCAAAAAACAAGATGGTATCAGAAATGAAGAATAAATTGCAAAATTTCTGAGAGAGAATAGACTCAAATGAAAGTTTACTAAGGTGCATTGAAGAGATGCAAAAAATGAAAAAAAAAATGAGGTGAGATTTTTTAAAGGAGAAAATGGTTGACACACAATATGGGAAAAGAAGATCTAACTTGGATGTACATAGACCCTCTCACAGAGGAAAATAGGAAGAATAAACACTGGATGACAAGGAGGAACAGAAAGGGGACATGTGGGAGTAAAGGGGACAAAGAAGAAGGGAAAAGGGTTGGTGGACGAGGGACAAGGAAGAAGAGAAGAAGGAGAGCACTCTAACAGAACTCATCCATAAGCTGTACTCCAGGAGAATGCTCATGAAGTAAAAGAAAAGCTAAAGACACTTATTGAGAGGATCAATCAGCTATCTGGGAAAATTAAGATAGCCTGGTAAAACTGTTAGAACTTTAAAGATAAAGAGAAAAAAAATCTTCAGGGCCTCTGGGCAAAAACTCAAATAACTTATTAAGGGCAAGTGAATTTGACTACTAGCTAAAAGCAGCATACATGGGGAAACTGCAGGGGCACAGGCAAAGAATGAAAGTGGACCACTTTCTTACAACATATACAAAATTTAACTCAAAATGGATGAAAGACCTAAATATGAGACCTGAAACCACAAAACTCCTAAAAACAAAATAAAACAAGACCATAGGCAACAATCTCTTAGACACTGGCCTCAGCAACATTTTTTCTAGATATGTCTCCATGGGTAAGGGAAACAAACACAAAAAGAAACTATTAGGACTACACCAAAATACAAAGCTTCTGCACAGCAAAGGAAAGCATCAACAAAACAAAAAGGCAATCTACTGAATGGAAGAAGATGTTTGCAAATGACATATTTGATAAGGGTTAATATCCAAAATATATAAAGAACTAAGACAACTATCACACCAGGGGCACCTGGGTGGCTCAGTGGGTTAAAGCCTCTGCCTTTGGCTCAGGTCATGATCCCAGGGTCCTGGGATCGAGCCCCGCTTCGGGCTCTCTACTCAGCAGGGAGCCTGCTTCCTCCTCTACTCTCTCTACCTGCCTCTCTGCTTACTTGTGATCTCTGTCAAATAAATAAATAAAATCTTAAAAAAAAAAAAAAGACAACTATGACACCAAAAAAATAAACAATATAATTTAGGGTAGAGGACCTGAATAGAGATTTTTCTAAACAACACATAGAGATGGCCAAAGGACACATGAAAAGATGTTCAATTTCGCTCATCATCAGGGAAATGCAAATCAAAACCACAAGGAGATACCACCTCACATCTGTCAGAGTGGCTGGTGAGGATGTGGACAAAAGGAAACCCTCAAGGGAAATCATATGGTATTTGTCTTTCTCTGGTTGACTTATTTTGCTTAGCATTACACCCTCTCGATCCATCCATCTTATTACAAAGGACAAGATCTCATCCTTTTATATGGTTGAGTAATATTCCATTGTATGTATATATCACATCCTCTTTATCCATTCATTTGTCAATGGACACTTGGGTTGCTTCCATATCTTGGCTATTGTAAATAATGTTGCAACAAATATAGGGGTGCATGTATCCCTCTGAATTAGTGTTTTTGTTTTCTTTGGGTCTATGTCCAGTAATAGCATTACTAGATCATATGGTAATTCTATTTTTAATTTTTTGGGTAACCTCCATACTCTTTTCCACATGGCTGTACCAATTTACATTCCTACCAATGGTGCAGGAGGGTTCCGTTTTCTCCACATTCTCACCAACACTTATTGTTTTTTGTGTTTCTGATTTTAGCCATTCTGATAGGTGTGAGGTGGTATCTCATGGGAGCAACATTTTAAAGAAATACAAGGAAAAATACCATGAATCAAAGTATATAAAGAAAATGTGAGCCAATAATGATCCAGCCAAACTCTTTCAAGCTAAAGGCTTACAGAAAAGTAATTTTAAACATGCAAAGTACAGAAGATACAAGAAACAATAGATATAAACACATTAATAATAAGAGAGTTTAAGACACCACTCTTACTACAAGTTAGGTCAAGTGGACAAAAAAATAAAAATAATGAAGACCTAAACAATATAACCAATAAAGTAGGGCTTCTGGGATTTATATAGTACTTCACATACTAATACTAGAGAGTATATCTTTATCTCAATTGCACATGGAACATTCACAAAAATTTACTTATGTTAGGTAATAAACATCAATAACTTCCATAAAATGCAAATAACATGATCAATGTTCTCATCACAGTGTAATAAAACTTAATTAGTAACAAATTTTTTTAAAGAAATATCACCATTTAATTGTGATACAAAATATGAATATGAAAGCTAAAATATACAAACAGAATCTTTTTTCTTATTCAATACAATAAATGCACAGAGGTTAAGAGCATAGGCTCTGTCATTTATCAGCTCAGTGAGCTTAAGCAATTGTCCAACTATGATAACCTTCCTTTTCTTCATCTGTAACAGAACTAAAGAGAATGAAATTAAGTATATCACTGAGTTCACTGCCAGCATACTGTGAGCACTCAGCAATTAACTGTAAGTACTAGCTATTATTAAGGGTTGATAGTGGTCTGTACATCGCAATAATTGAAAATTATAGATTTGAGGGGTGCCTCGGTGGCTCAGTTGTTAAGTGTCTGCCTTCAGCTCAGGTCATGGTCCCGGGGTCCTGGAATCAAGCCACACATTGGACTCCCTGCTCAGTGGGGAGCCTGCTTCTCCCTCTCCTGCTGCCACTCTTCCCCTGCTCTTGCTCTTTCTCCCTCTCAGGTAAATAAAGAAAATCTTAAAAAAAAAAAAAAAAAAAAAAAGAAGGAAAAATATAGATTTGCTAGAATCAGGACTTAAAAAAATCTTTACAAGTGTAGGGAAATTGTACTCTGAAAAACAGAACTCAGTCTAAAGTCCAAGAAGTTTAGAATTTACATTGTGGCTAGCAGAGTTCTACTTCATAGTGAAAAATGGATTTGCCCCCAGGGAAACACAAAACTACCATGAGATATCACCTTACACCTGTCAGAGGGCTAAAGTCAAAAACACAAGCAACAGAGTGAAATGACTCAATTGGAGAAAGACAATTATCATATAATCTCTCTGATGTGAGGAATTTGAGGCAGTGTGGGTACAGGGGCTGTGGGGGATGTTAGGGTCCATGATAAAAGGAATGAGACTGACACAAAGCGAAAGTCAAGCAAAGCTTTATTTTACGCCAAGCATCCAGAATCAAACTGACCAGTTGGGGCCATCTCTGATGAAGAGGTGACAACGACAAGGACGCTGCCGCTCCCCAATGACTACTGCTCCACGACTACAATGACCATGACGCTCCCAACGACTATGATCCCTATGATCCTGACGATGGTGCTCCCGGTGAAGCCACTCCTGGCGACTACCCCACCCCAGCCTCACAGACTAACTTTATAGAGGTGGTTGAGCCCGGCCCACACAGAGGTGGCCAATGAAATTGCAACATACAAGGAAAACTGCACAGTCATGCTCAGTGGGCAATACAGGTGGCCAATTGAATTCCAATTCACCACGGTAAATATATTCGCGCCCCACTGATTGGATATCTCCATCCGGTTGGCCCGCCTCTGTGTCCGGGGTTTGCAAGTAAGTTCCTCTGGGAGGGGCAGGGTCAATCCAAGTTTACAAGGAAATGGCTCCCTCTGGCTAACCAGGCCCTTACAGAGGGTAGGGAAGGAAAAAATGAAACAAGATGGGATTGGGAGGGAGACAAACCATAAGAGACTCTTAATCTCATGAAACAAACTGTGGGTTGCTGGGGAGTTGGGGGGTTAGGGATAGGGTGGCTGGGTTATGGACATTGGGGAGAGTATGCGCTATGGTGAGTGCTGTGAAATGTGTAAGCCTGATGATTCACAGACCAGTACCCCTGGGGCAAATAATATATCATATGTTAATAAGAACTTAAAAAAAAAAAACCCACAGCACATGTTGGCGGAACGTGGAGAAAAAGGAATCCTCATGCACTGTTGGTGGGAAAGCAAATTGGTGCAGCCACTCTGGAAAAGAGTATAGAGGTTCCTCAAAAAAGTAAATATAGAATTACTTTATGATCCAGTAATTCCATTAGTGGATATTTACCCAAAGAATACAAAAACACCAATTTGAAGGGATATATGCACCCTTATGTTTACTGCAGCATTATTTGCAATAGCCAAATTATGGAAGCTGCCCAAGTGTCCATTGACTGGTGAATGGATAAGATACACACACGCGCGAATATTATACAACCATAAAAAAGAGTGAAATCTTGTGATTTGCAATGACATGGATGGAACTAGAGAGTATAATAATGCTAAGCAAAATAAGCCAGTAAGAGAAAGTCAAATACCATATGATCTCATTCATATGCAGAATTTAAGAAACAAAACAAATGAGCAAAGGAAAATAAAAAGTGGGGGAAGATAGGGAGGCAAACCAAGAAACAGACTCTTAACTATAGAGAACAAACAGAGTTATCAGAGGGGCACCTGGGCAGTGGGGCAGAGATGGATAAAAGATGGGGATTTAAGAGTACACTTATCATGATGAAAAAATTAAGTAAAATAAATTTTTTAAAAAGAAAAGAAAATAGATGTGTCCCTAAAAGGATATTTGTGTTATTTTTGGCTAGGCTACAAGTGAAACTGAAGTTAATTATGATTTTCCAGTGAAACTGATGAGGTGACACTTTAGAGGGATCAACATATAAATCTTTTCCCTTCTGAAAGTTTTGTTGGGAGATTTGATGAAGCTTAACCAATTGTAGCATACCCAATAAATTAAAGTCAGATAGTTGTCTTGAATGTGTGTCTGCATGTTTCTTCCCCTTTAAAAAGTCCTGACAGAACAAACATTTAAAAAGTTCCTTCCAGTGGAAATTTAAAACCTTACATTCAACAACTCTCAGGTGAAAGGGCAATTTTTAAAATTACAAAATCCCTGCAGAATAAGGATATTGAAAAGCACTATCAGAATCTATGAGATACTTTTAAAGATAATGATAAAGTTTATAGTCTTAAACATATATACCAATAAAAATGAAAATTAAAATAAATTATTAAGCTAAATGCTACTTATTTGAGACGTCAAAAATATAGGGACACTGAAAGTTTGAAAGCAAAGAATGGAATGGTTACATTATCCAGATACTAACAAAAAGAAAGCAAGAGTGACTGTTAATAAGAGACAATAGTATAATAGTATATAAAGCATATAATATAATAGTACAATAAGGACAGATAATAGTAATATTACTAGAGGGAAAGGATTCTGCCTAAATAAAAAATTCAATTCACCTAATAGCGTTA
Organism: Mellivora capensis; assembly: GCA_004024625.1. NCBI lineage: Eukaryota > Metazoa > Chordata > Mammalia > Carnivora > Mustelidae > Mellivora > Mellivora capensis. The sequence continues at coordinate 116,186 of PISX010003119.1, read as the reverse complement.
ATGTGTATAAGGAAAACTTGACAGAACATCAGTGTGAAATTAACAGAATCATCAGTACTGTGGGAGTTCTTGACACATAGTCTAATTTAGTGAAGAGCATACATTCTGCAACCAGAGTGTCATATGTGTTGCTTGCTCTGGGATCTTAGACAAACTACTTAATTCCTTTCCGTTTCCTCATTGGTAAAATGAAGGTACTGAGAGTACTCACCTTAAAGGGTAGTTAAAATAATTACCTAATAACTAATGCCAAGAGACTGGAACATCATCTGGTACATAGCAAGTGCTATGTAATTGCTCATTATTTCATTGTTGAGATCAAGTGTACCAAAAACAAACTAATGTACAAAATGTAGAAGATTTAAATGATATAAATAAAAAATTTTGATTTTTAATAGGTATTGAAATCTTGCACTCAACAGAGAATATTCTCTTCAAGCACACATAAAAATAGAGCAACTGCTATATCAAAGGCTTCAAAAAGAGTACAGACCACATGCTATGACCACAATTCAACTAAGTTAGAAACCCATAACAAAAGTAAATATGGGTATTTTTAAAAAGATGGTTGGAAATGTAGAGACTCCCTGTTAAGTAACTCAAGAGGCAAAGCAGAATGCATGCTGAACTAGAAATACTGAGAACTGAATATTAATAAAAATGATCAAAATTTGTAGGATAATGCTAAATCGATACAGAAGATAAATTTAGAGACATCATGTTCATGTCAAAAAAAAAAGAGAAATGAAAAATAGTCCCCAAATTAATTAGCCTAATGTCCATTTTTAGAAATTAGGAAAAAAGCAACAGAGAAGATAGAAGAGTCCAAGGATAGGAAGAGAAATTAATGAAATAGGTAAGAAAGATATGATACAGAGTATCAGCTAAGTCAACAGTTTATGCCTTCAAAAAACTAATAAAATAGATAAACTACCAGTGGGATAGGGAGAGTGGCGGAAGGGAGAGATAAAGAGAGACACAGAGACAGACAGACACAGACACACACACACACATACACACAGAGGAGGTAATTTATAAAAAAAAGATAATACATTAATGACCAAGTTTGATTTATCCTATAAATGCAAGGGTAGTTTAACAAAATAACTGAATACAATTTAGTACATTAAAGATTAAAGGAGAAAACCTTTATCATCTCAATGGATGCAGGAAAAGGAAGAAATTCAATACTTATTTTTTTTAAGATTTTATTTATTTATTTATTTGACAGAGATCACAAGTAGGCAGAGAGGCAGGCAGAGAGAGAGGGGGAAGCAGGCTCCCCACTGAGCAGGGAGCCCAATGCAGGACTCAATCCCAGGACTCCAAGATCAGGACCTGAGAAAAAGGCAGAGGCTTAACCCACTGAGCCATCCAGGCGAACCCCACCCCCCGACCTTTTTTTAATGTACACACAGGAATTTGCTTACCTAGGTAAAGAGAAACTTAAAAAAAAAATCTTTAAAGGTGAAATACTGGCCAGGAGAAAGACAAGAAATCTATTATACCTGCCCCTATTCAGAATTGTAACCCAGCCAAGGGAGGGGGTGGGGGGGGAGAAGAAAACCAGGTGAAAGATCAAAGGATTGCAAAGAAAGAAACAAAATAGATTATTTGCAGAGGATATGACTGTCAAAGATAGAAATGTCTAAATTATATAAAGATAAATGATTAGAAATTATTAGAATAAGGATTACAAATTCATTATATGAATTCAAAATTGCATTTTATACACTAAGAAATGTTAATTATTTTCTTTAAAAAGTGAATACCATTTAGAATAGCAGTAAGAGCTTGTGAATAAATCTAACAGTGTGCAGGTCCTATTATGGAAAAAGGTCATAAAACTTTATTAAAAGACATCAAAAAGTCCTAAATAAATGGAACATTCATTATACCATGCCCCTTGATAGGAAAACTCAGCATTATATGATGTAATTATCCACAAATTAATCCATAGATTCAATGGAATTTAAGACAAATTTCCAACAGATTTTTTCATGAAACTTGAGAAGCAGATTTTCATCTTCCTAGAAGAGAGCCAAGAACAAACAAAATAGTCCAAAATTAAGAACGAAGTAGGAGAACTGGACAATTATGAAGTTATAGAACCTAAGTTTGTAATTTAGTTTTTATAACAGTTAAGTCAGTGCAGAATTGATACTGGAAGAGTGTTAGTAGAACCAGTGGAACAGAATAGCAAGAAAAAGGAGTGCACCTACACAAATGGTGGTCTCTGCCAGGGGCTATGCTCTGAGCAGTGGGAAAATAAGATTGTTCAATAAATGGTGCTGAATTCCACATGAAAAAAGTGAAATTGTGTCTCTCACACCACCCCTGAATCAGTTCAAGGTAGAAAGAGCAAAAACTGTTACGACTTCTAAGTAGGGAAAGATTTTTAAAATACCCCCCCAAAAAAACCTATAAAACCATTAAGGAAAAATGTGAATAATTTTAACTAAATTAAAACTAAGAACTTCCACTCATCAAAAAACACTCCAGATGAAAAAGACAAGCCACAATCTGTGATTAAACATTTGCAACACATGTAACCAACAAATGGTGGACAGCTGGAATTTATGAGTTAATAAGAAAAAGACAACCTAATAGAAAAAGAAATGAGCAAAAGATATCACTGATATTTAGTTGGAAAGAAAAACATGAACGACCCATAAACATATGAGAATATTCTCAACATTATTAGTACTTTAGTAACTAACTATTGAAACCACCAGGAGATACCATTTAATACTAATTAGACTGACAAAAAATTAAGGAATTCCTCATTGTTATTGTTAGTGAGGATGCGGAAAGAAAGACTCACAAACACTGCTGGTAGGAATGTAAATTTATACAACTCCTGTGAAAAACAATTTAAACATCTGCATACTCAAACACTCCATAGAAGAGTGGCTTTAAATCTTGTGACTATCAACTGCAATAATACATTTTATATCCCAAACCAGTACAACAACATGCTTATAAGTGGAAATAGTGTTCTGCATGATACACTGACATTTTCTATTTTTTCATACGAAAGTCTTTTTCTTTTATACCAGTCCTGCCATGAATTTTTTTTAAAGATTTTATTTATTCATTTGACAGACAGAGATCACAAGTAGGCAGAGGGGCAGGCAGAGAGAGAGGAGGAAGCAGGCTCCCTGCTGAGCAGAGAGCCTGATGCGGGGCTCAATCCCAGGACCCTGGGATCATGACCTGAGCTGAAAGAGAGGCTTTAACCCACTGAGCCACCCAGGCGCCCCCCTGCCATGAATTTATATAGAGTCAGTCCCAGCAGTTTAAACCTCTTCATAAAGGCAGTGTTTTTACACAAAGCAGGCTGCTATCCCAGTAGAACCCCAGGCCTTTCTCTGTTGACTTCCGTTTTTGTTCACATTTTAGTAAATTCCCTCAGTTGATTAGAGATCTTATAACATGCACAAGTCACACATTACTTCTGGTAAATATCTTCTTTGATCCAACAATTTCAGTAGTGTGGTATTTGACATTCTAGATTCTTTCCAGGTTTGTCACAGTAACATTTGCAGGGCCTTCCTTTTAGAATAGGCTGTATCCTCTTGATGCCTATAATATCAACTTTCTGGTGGATTCCATGTATGTAACCAAAGGAACAACTCCATATTTTCAGTGAAGCCCAGGGAACGTGTCTCTCCTCTTTTTCCCTGTTCACCATCTCGGTAACCACTAAAAGATAGCACTTTGGGTTGAAATCTGATGATGCTGGTGGCATTCTAAAAATTTTGTTTTCATGACTTACTAATGAATTGTGAACCACTGTTTGGAAACATTGCCCTAGAAAACTTCTTACATGGTATGTCATGAACCACAGACAGAAATATGCATCACAACCATTTGTTCATAGTAGAAAGCAATGTAGAAACTACAAAGTGCCCACTCTCAGGAGAAGGGATAGTTAATCTCACACAATGAATGTGCTGTCAGGAACATTCATGAACCTAGATACACCTAGATACAAGGTGGATAAATCTTAGAAATGTGTTAAGTGAAAATAAGCAATTTGCACACTACATATAAATACCATTTTTGTAACACTCAAAACAAGCAAAATATGATGTTTGGGGAAAGGTACATATGTGATTTTTTAAAAAGCTATTTTTAAACCACCAAAGGAAAATATAGAAATTTTTTATTTTTTTGGAGAAATTTTTTTTTAATTTTTTAAAGATTTTTATTTATTTATTTGTCAGAGAGAGAGAGAACACAAGCAGGGGAGCTGCAGGCAGAGGGAGAAGCAGGCTTCCCACTGAGCAAGAGCCTGATGAGGGACTCAATCCCAGGACCCTGAGATCCTGACCTGAGCCAAAGGCAGCACTCAACCAACTGAGCCACCCAGGCATCCCCAAATTTAGAAATTTTAGAAAATTTAGAACAGGGGAGCCTGGGTAACTCAGTCATTAAGTGTCTGCTTTCTACTCATGTCATGATCCCAGGGTCCTGGAATCAAGATTCACATTGGGTTTCCTGTTGGGTGGGAAGCCTGCTTTTCCTCTTCCATTCCCCCTGCTTGTGTTCCCTCTCTTGCTGTCTCTCTCTCTCTGTGAAATAAAAATCTTTGAAAAAAAATTTTAAAAAGGAAAGAAATTTAGAATAGGAGTTCTACGGGGAGTCAAGAAAATGGGATTGGGTAAGAACACCCAGGTAACTTCACCAATATTGATCATGTTCTGATTCTAAATTGGATGATGATTTCATGAGTGTTTTATCAGTACTACTCATAATTCATACTATGTTATTATACTTGTTATGTTTATTATATGGTTACTGTATAGTATGTGCTTGTTATTATTATACTTATATATTATGCCTACAGTTATCCAACATAATGCATACTTCTTTCTTTATATGTATCCAATACCATATAATGCACTCTTAAAATAAAATTTAAAAAACCCTGTAAGTTCCAAGTTACCAGGTACAAGAGTCAAGAGTGCATCCCATATGTTCAGAGTAAGAACAGCTTTTCCCAAGCCCCAGAATCTCTGCTAAGAGTCCCTAAGGGGAGGCACTGGAACTCTGCATGCTCCAGGTAAAGTTTCCAGTTCACCTAACACTCAGCCCCCCAGCCTTGACACCATCAGAACTAGGCTCATAATGACCTTTACTTGCATGTCAAATCCACACAACTCCAGGTTTTCCCATTTACCCCTCAATTCCCACATTCTAACTCCACACAACCTTGCATAGAGTTGCAACCTCACCACTTATCCTTCCTCAATTCTTAGATCATGTGTTGTCCACAACCCAAGGTCAATCATCAGCAAAATCCCTTACGGCTTCAAACTCTGAACACTTCTGTCATCTCCTTGCTGTAATAGAAACCCACCTCTCAGAGGGAGGAGCAAGATGGCAGAGGAGTACAAGACATAAATTTCTTCGGGTCCCAGGAATTCAGCTAGATATTTATCAAACCATTCTGAACACCTACAAACTCAACAGGTCATTGAAGAAAAGAATAGCAGCAATTTTATGAACAGAAAAGTGGCCACTTTCTGAAAGGTACAACATACGAAGAAGTGAGTCCAAGGCAATATATGAGAAGATAGACTGCAGGGGGAGGGGCCAGCTCCCAGCAAGTGATAGAATAGGCAAGCACAAAATCAGAACTTTTAGAAATCTGCTCTATGGAGGAACATTCCTCCAGTGGCTAAGCAGGTGGCTAAAACCTCACTGGGTCAGTATGGTCTCAGGACCCTCAGGGATCACAGAAAGAAAGGGGGTGTCTGAGTGTGGCAGAGCTCCCAGGTATCAGAGTGGAGAAGCCAGCTACAGAGACAGAGCCAAGGAATAGGCTCTTAGCTTGGGGTTGCCATAAACCATGATTCCGGAACAGTTGGGCCATTATTCTTCAAGCAGAGACCCCACAAGTGGCAGATCTGGGGAGACAACCCTACCTCCTCTGGGAGGAGCCATGCAGGAGCATGCTGCAGGAATCTGCTGGGTTTGGAGACTCCAAATGGGGCTGTGCTCCAGAGATAGAAACACACTGTCACAGGCTAGGTGAACATGGAGTGCGGCCACAGACCAGGGAGACAGGAGGGATTGATGGCTTTTCTCTGAGGGCACACTGAGGAGTGGGACCCCAAGCTCTTGGCTCCTCTGGCCAGAGACTGGGGGGCCACCATCATCTTTTCTAAGGAAAGTGTTCAGGGAACAAAACCTCCTGAGCAGATTGCTTAGACTGGCCCCTGGCAAGGGTGGTGCAATTCTGCCTCGGGCTAAGATATTTGGGAATCACTACAACAGGTCCCTCCCCCAGAAGATCAGCAAGAATATCCAGCCAAGACCACGTTCACAGATCAATGACAACTGCAGTACTCCAGAGTTAGGGGAATGCAACACATAGAATTCATGGGTTTTTTCCCCATGATTCTTTGGTCTTTCAAAGTTAAATTTTTAAAATTTTATCTTTTTCTATTTTTCCTCTTTCCTATTTTAACCCATTTTATATATTTTATCAATACCTTTTAAAAAATATTTTTAAATTTTCATTGTTACAGTCATATTCTTTCCCTTCATTGTATTTAACCTTATTTGTTGTATACATATAAGTTTTCTTTCTTCAAAATTTTGGGATATGGTTTCTTCTAATAGACCAAAATATGCCTAAATCTAGCATATGGCTTTGTTCTAGTCTCCAGCCTGATTACATTCTTTCCTTTTATTTTTTTCTTTTATTTTTTCAACGAACTTCTTATCAATTACCTTCTTAAAATCTCTTTAAATTTTCATCTTTATAATCATATTTCATCCCTTCAATGTGTTTATGCTTATTTTCATATATATATATATATATATATATATATATATATATGTATATATATACGTGTGTGTGTGTGTGTGTGTGTGTGTGTAAGTTTTTCTTTCTTTAAAATTTTGGGAGGCAGTTTTTCTAACAGATCAAAATATATCCAAAATCGAGTGTGTGGCTCTGTTCTATTTAGCAGTCTAATCATTTTATTTCCTTTTTCTCCCTCTAGTTTCATGTCTCTTCTGATTTGGATAGTGTATATATTTCTGGGGTCATTTTTACCCCAGAATTTTACCCCTTTTAACATTTTGTTCTCTCATTTATCTATTCTTCTCTGGATAAAATGATAAGGCAGAAAGACTCAACTAAAAAAAAAGAGTAAGAGGCAGCACCAACTGCTAGGGACCTAATCAATACTGTCATTAGTAAGAGGTCATAACTAGAATTCAGAATGACAATTATAAACATGCTACCTAGCCTTTAAAAAAGCATAGAAGATACTAGACAATCCCTTACTGTAGAAACAAAATCCCTTTCTGGTGAAATAAAAGAACTAAAATCTAACCAAATTGAAATTTAAAAAGCTATTAATGAGATGCAATAAAAAAATAGAAGCTCTTATTGCCAGGATAAAGAGGCAGAAGAGAGAATTAGTGATATAGAAGACCAAATGATGGAGAATAAAGAAGGTGAGAAAAAGAGACATAAATAACTACTGGATCACAAGGGGAGAATTTGAGAGATAGTGATACCATAACAAAACAATATTAGAATAATTGGGATTACAGAAGAAGGAAATGGGGCATAAAGTATGTTGGAACAAAATATAGTAGAGAACTTCCTTAATTTTGGGGAAGAAAACAAGCATCAAAACCAGGAGGCACAGAAAACCACCTCAAAATCAATAAAAACAGTTCAACACCCTGACATCTAAGTAAAATTTACAAATCTCAGAGACAAAGAGAACATCCTGAAATCAGCTTGGAACAAGAGGTTTGTAACCTACAATAATAGAAATGTTAGATTGGCAGCAAACCTATCCACAGAGACCTGGCAGGCCAGAAAGGACTGGCATGATATATTCAGAGCACTAAATGAGAAAAATATGCAGCCAAGAATACTATATCCAGCTAAGCTGTCACTGAAAATAGAAGGAGAGATAAAAAGCTTCCAGGACAAACAAAAACTAAAAGAATTTATAAACACCAAACCAGCCCTAATTCTTTGAAAGAATTAATAAGATTGATAACCCCCTGGCTTATCAAAAGAAAAGAGAAAGAACCCAAATTAATAAAATCATGAGTGAAAGAGGGGAGATCACAACCAACATGAAAGAAATAAGAACAATTATAAAAACATATTATGAGCAACTATACACTAGCAACTATACACCAAATTTGACAACCTGGAAGAAATGGATGCATTCCTAGAGACATATAAACTATCACAACTGAACCAGGAAGAAATAGAAAACCTGGACAGACCCATAACCAGTACGGTGATTGAAACAGTCATCAAAAATCTCCCAAAAACAAGAGTCCAAGGCCAGACAGCTTCCCAGGGGAATTCTACCAAACATTTAAAGAAGAATTAATACCCATTCTCCTGAAACTGTTCCAAAAATTAGAAATGGAAGGAAAATTTCAAAACTCATTTTATTGGGCCAGCATTACTTTGATCCCAAAACCAAAGTCCCCATCAAAAAGGAAAGTTACAGACCAATATCCTTGATGAATACAGATGCAAAAAAATCTCACCAAAATGCTAGCCAATAAGATCCAACATTACATTAAAAGGATTATTCACCATGACCAAGTGGTATTTATTCCTGGGCTGCAAGGTTCAACAACTGCAAATCAATCAATGAGATACAATACATTAATAAAAGAAAGAAATAAATAAAAATTAAAAAAATAAAGAAAAAACAAGAACCATATGATAATCTCTATAGTTGCTGAAAAAGCATTTGACAAAGTACAGCATCTTTTCTTGATCAAAATTCTCCACGGTGTTGGCACAGAGGATACATACCTCAATGTTGTAAAAGCCATCTATGAAAAACCCACAGTGAATATCATCCTTAATGGGGAAAAATTGAGAGCTTTTCCTCTAAGGTCAGGAACACAGCAGGGATGTCCATTACCACCACTCCTATTCAACATAGTGCTAGAAGTCCTAGCCTCAGCAATCAGACAACAAAAAGAAATTAAAGGCATCCAAATCAGCAAAGAAGTCAAACTCTCACTCTTTGCAGATGATATGATACTTTATGTGGAAAACCCAGAATACTCCACTCCAAAACTGCTAGAACACATAGAGGAATTCAGTAAAGTGTCAGAATATAAAATCAATGCACAGAAATCAGTTGCATTCCTAAACATCAACAACAAGAGAGAAGAGAGAGAAATTAAGGCATCGATCCCATTTACAATAGCACCCAAAACCATAAGATACTGAGGAATAAGTCTAACCAATGAGGCAAAGAATCTGTACTCAGAAAACTATACAGTACTCATGAAAGAAATTAAGGAAGACACAAATGGAAAGATGTTCCATGCTTATGGTTTGGAAGAACAAATATTGTGAAAATGTCTATGCTACCTAAAGCAATCTATACATTTAATGCAATCTCTATCAAAATACCATCAACTTTTTTCAAAGAAATGGAACAAATAATCCTGAAATTTATATGGAACTAGAAAGGATCTTGAATATCCAGAGGAATGTTGAAAAAGAAAACCAGGGTTGGCAGCATCATAATTCCAGACTTTAAGCTCCATTACAAAGTTGTAATTATCACAACAGTATGGTACTGGCACAAAAACAGATACATAGATCAATGGAACAGAATGGAGAGCCCAGAAATGGACCCTCAACTCTATGGTCAACTATCTTCAACAAAGCAGGAATGGAAAAAAGACAGTCTCTTCAACAAAGGTGTTGGGAAAATTGGACAGCCACATGCAGAAGAATGAAACTGGACCATTTCCTTATAAGGAACCCATTAAAATCCTTGAGGAGAACACAGGAAGCAATCTCTTTGAACTCAGCTGCAGCAACTTGTTCCTAGAAACATCGCCAAAGGCAAGGGAAGCAAGGGCAAAAATGAACTATTGGGACTTCATCAAGATCAAAAGCTTTTACACAGCAAAGGAGAAAGTCAACAAAACCAAAAGACAACCAAACAGAATGGGAGAAGATATTTGCAAATGACATATCAGGTAAAGGGCTGGTATCCAAAATCTATAAAGAACTTATCAAACTCAACACCCAAAGAACAAATAATCCAATCAAGAAATGGGCAGAAGACATGAACAGACATTTCAGCAAAGAAGACATCCAAATGACCAACAAACACATGAAAAAGTGTTCAACATCACTTGGCATCAGGGAAATACAAATCAAAACCACAATGAGATACCACCTCACACCAGTCAGAATGGCTAAAATTAACCATCCAGGAATTGACAGGTGTTGGTAAGGAAGCAGAGAGAGGGGAACCCTCCTACACTGTTGGTGGGAATGCAAGCTGGTGCAGGCACTCTGGAAAACAGTGTGGAGGTTCCTCAAAAAGTTGAAAATAGAGGTACCCTATGACCCAGCAATCACATTACTGGGTATTTACCCTAAAGATACAAATGTAGTGATCCGAAGGGCCACATGCACCCAAATGTTTATAGCAGCAATGTCCACAATAGCCCAAATATGGAAAGAGCCTAGATGTCTACCAACAGATGAATGGAGGAAGATGTGATATATATATATATCATATAATATATATACACATATATATACATTGTGCATATATATACATTGTGTATATATGAGTATATACACAATGGAATACTATGCAGCCATCAAAAAACCAAAACCTTGCCATTTGCAACAAGGTAGATGGAATTAGAAGGTATTATGCTAAGTGAAATAAGTCTATCAGAGAAAGACAATTATCATATGATCTCATTGATATGAGGAATTTGAGAAACAAGACAGAGGATCATAGGTGAAGGGAGGAAAAAATAAAACAAGATGAAACAGAGAGGGAGACAAAACATAAGAGACTCTTGATCTCAGGAAACAAACTGAGGGTTGCTAGAGGGGAGGTGAGTGGAGGGGTGGGGTAGTTGGGTGATGGACATTGAAGAGGGCATGTGCTATGGTGAGTGCTGTGAATTGTGTAAGACTGAAGAATCACAGAGCTGTACCCCTGAAATAAATAATACATTATACATTAAGAAAGAAAGGAAGGAAGGAGAAAAGAGGGAGGGAGGGAAGGAACCTCTCTCCTAAGGACACTCCTGCCCTCACGGCCTTCTCATAGGATTGCTGCCTTCTCTCACATCTCTCATACAGCTGGCCAAGAGATGGTGAAATTTTCCTTGCTTCTACATTGCTGCTTCCAGGCCATTCACCCTCCTTCTCTAAAAAATCCCTGAGCTCTGATACTCAGGCCATCCAACTATACCACTGGCTACCCCAGGCCATTCCTCCTTATCTCTTTCCTTGAAGACTTTAGCTCCTGATTGATTCCCACTCTTTCCAGTGCTACCTGTCTTGCAATTCTTAGTGATTTTAGTGTCTGTGTAGATGATCCATCCAGTACCCTGGCCTCAGGGTTCCTTAACTTCCTTTTCTCCAGTGATTTTTATCTTCACCAACATTAACATTCATCTCCATGGTCACATGGAGTGCCCAGCACTGTCCAGAACATATTTCTGTGATGATGGAAATATCCTATATCTGTACAGTTCAATATGGTGGTCATCTGTCACATGTGGCTTTTCATATGGGGCTAGTGTGACTGAAGAACTGAATTTTTTATTTTGTTTATTTTTAGTTAGTTTAAATTTAAATAGATACCCAGGCCTAGTGGCTATCATATTGGAAAACACAGCTGTAGATTCTTTCAACACAAGTAACTGGAAAACTCCTCTCCAATTTGAATTTCAATCATCACATTTTCTACGATCTTTTTTTCTACCACTTCTTTGAACATCATCTATAATAATCTTTTCATCACTATAGGAGTGAAAACCCACTGATTCTACAATTATTTAATTGTTCCTCAACTAATTTTCCTCTTTACGTAATTTGAATTCTATAATCCCAAACCCCTTTTATTTCCCAGCTTCATTTTACCTACTTAGCAAAACCTAAAACCTGATTCAATCCAAGTCTCTGCCTTCTACACACTAAAATCTGACTATCTGAATAGGAAGAAGAAAAATGCCCAACCTTATGGACTGGACTTGTTGAGTGACTGCCAACCTCAAAAGGGTACTCAGTAAGTATTGCCTTGCAATCTAATCTATTCATTTTCTGACTGCCTTAGGGTGACTATTTTACATCTTCTTTCTTCTAAAACCTCTATACCTTCACCCACATCAGCACACTCAGTTTTCACAAGCTCTACCATGACATCTTCCCACACACCACATCTACCGCCACAAGTTTTACATTCCCTTGAGCTATGATGGGTCATCTACCTCTGTTATCTGAGATGGGTCCCATCTCCCCTCACTTAACCAAGGACATCATTCCAGCAATTCTCTCCTGTCTCTCTCAATTGCATCACCATTTTTCCCTCCCCATTGGGTCTTTTCTATCAGCATACCAACACACCATTAGTTCTAACATCTTAAAGAATTCTTAATTCTAATTTTCCTCAAATTCTTAACCCTGCTTTTCAACAATCTCCTATAAAGTTCTGCCTTTTCTTGCTAAAAATTCTGAATTTCTGAATTTCTCTCTTCCCATTCTCTCACTTTTTTTGAAGTAAAATTGGTGTACAATAAACCACATGTACTTAAAGTGTACAATTTGATAAACCTTGGCATATGTGTTCACCTGTACACAAACTAATGAACATTTTCTTTAATCCCATAAGCTTTGCTCTGTTCCCCTTGTGTAACTTCTTTTAAATATTTGAACATATTTAGCATTCCATTTTAATTCATCTATTGGTGTTTGGATTATATCTCTTTGTACTTTTGTTGTTGGTTGGGATGGTTGCTCTAGGGATTACAATATACATAAACTTTCAATTCCATTAATTTTAGAGATCCTGCAACCATTGAGATTGTGTCATTCTTCTCCCAAGGCTTTGTAACTTTGTGTTACAGTTATCACAAGTATTACATCTACATACCTTTTCTTTCAACACTTTAAGGATGTTATTCCACAGAATGTTGGCATCTTTGGTGTCTGACAAGAAATCCATGATTATTCAAACTGTCATTTTTCTATAGCTACTTTAAATTTGTCTTAATCTTTGATCTTATACAGTTTGATTATGATATACCCAGGATAGTATATTATAACTTGTTCTGCTTGGAGTTTGGTGAGCCTTTTGAATCTATGAATGTATGCCTTTCATCAAAGTCAGAAAGTTTCTATTATTTCTTTTTTTTTTTTCTATTATTTCTTTAAATGTTGTCCCTACTCCACAATCTAACTCCTCTCATTGTGGGACTCTTGTTAGATGTATGTTAAATTCCTTTAGATTGTACCACATGTTCCTAAAGCTCTGTTCATCTTTTTTAATCTTTTTTCCCTGTTTTTCACATTTTATCATATTTACTGATCTCCCAAGTTCATTATCTTTCCTATATCATTTTCATTTTGCTATTAGTTTCAAAAGTGAATTTTGTATTTCAGATGTGGTTTTCATTTATAAATTTTCACTTGTTTTTTCATTATAGTTTTTAATTTATCTATTGAGGTTTCTTATCTTTTAGTCATCTCAAATGAGTCTTTTTTCACTCTATGGAGCATCTCAGCATTGTCTCTTCCCATGGGAATGGATCACATTTTTCTTGGTTCTTTGTATGTCATATAATTTTGTATTGTGTCCTGGACATTGTCAGTATTAAGTCATGTAGCTCTGAGTTCTGTTTTAATGCTCTAGAGAATGTTGATGTTTTTACTTTTTACTTTATTTCTGTCCTGGTTAACCTCAGACCATAACTCCTTTTTGCCTTTAGTGTTTCAAGTCTCGGTTCAGTTACCTAAGAGTTTGCAACCTTGGTTTGTGTCTGCCTTCCATGCGTGTGGCTCAGGGTTAATCTGAGACTCATACACAGAGTTAAGGAATACCTTTCTCTGTCTTTTTTTTCCTTCTCAGATCTGTCTATCCCTGCACCACCCCCACCCCTCACCAGACTACACACACTCTCTTTCAGGTTCATGGGGCTCATTTACCTGAATCATCTGGCCAGAAAGACTGGGGTGTTTCTACTGGAATTTCAGCCATCTGAAGTGCACTGATAAGCTACTATGGTCTGCCCCTGGGAGAAAAAGAATTGAGGTGGGGGGAGGAAACTGGCCCCTGTTCAACAATCTGTCTTCTGTTGCATATGTTTCAACATCTTTGTGTAGCATTTTTGTGTTCTATACAGAATTTATATGTGTAATCAGCACGAAGGATGTGCTATCAGGGGAAAAAACATAATAACCAGACTAGGAATCTCCTTCCCTTTGACCGACTCAAGACAGGTCTTCCTCACCACTGCACCCAATTGTGCTGCTAAACATGACCAGAGATTTCCTCTACTTGACAGTTAACTTCTTTCTCCTTCTACCTCACTGGAAATTCTTTTTCAGTCTCCTTGGCAGGTCCCTGCTCACCACTCAGACTTTTTTATGTTGGAAAGCCCAAGTTTGTTCCTTTTTTAACTCACTCTTTTGTTGATCACCTGGCCTAATAAAATTCCAAAATTTAGGGGCACCTGGGTGGTTCAGTTGATTAAGTGTCTGAGTCTTGGTTTTGGCTCAGGTCATGATCTCAGGGTCCTGGTATCAAGCCCCACATTGGGTTCTCCACTCAGCAGGAGTCTGCTTGTCTCCCTCTCTCTCTCTCTGCCCCAGCCCCACTTGCTCGCTCTCTCTCTAAAATAAATAAATAAATTTTAAAAGAAAAAGAAACTCCAAAATTTATATTACCCCTCAAGACTCTTTTTAACAGCAGACTTATGTTTCCAACTGCTTACTAACCATGTCCACTTTTATGTCTGAAGGCATGACAAAATATCTGACTATAGCCATGATTCTACCATCCCTTCTCCACCTACTCCTCCGTCAGTCTTATTCTTCCAATGAATGCCAACTCTTTTTTCCCCAAAATCCTTGAAGTCACTTTGATTCTTCTCTTAGTCTTACCTCATATTCCATCTATCAATAAGTCCTGTCAATTCCAACTTCAAAATATATTTGGAATCATCAAGCTTCCCTATCACCCACACTGCCCCAGCCTGATTCAAATCACTCTCATTGCTTAGTTAGATTCCAGGAATAGTCTCTCAACTCATCTCCTCTTTCTTTGCACCAGTGTTTTCTAGCACACCTTCTACTGACATTTTGTACATTGCAAAATGTTTAGCGCTCCTGGTCCCCAGTCATTGTGACAGCTAATATCCCTTAACCCATATGTTTGCACACAAATGCATCTCTGAACATCCTGTTAAGATGGAGTTCACAGAAAGATGTTTCATACTCATGGATTAGAAGAATTAATGTTAAAGTGTCCACATTTCCCAAAGCAATCTATAGTTTCAATGTAACCTCTGTCAAAATTCCAATGGCATTTTTCACAGGAATAGAAAAAAAATTTCTAAAATTTGTAGGGAAGCACACAAGATCCTGAGTAGCCAAAGCCATCTTGAAAAACAGGAACAAAGCTGAAGGCATCATGATTCCTGATTTCAAACTGTATTACAAAGCTATTGTAATCAAAACAGTATAGGATTGGCATAGAACAGACACAAAGCTCAATGGAACAGATAAGAGAATCCAGAAATAAATGTATGCATATATGGTCAATTAATTTATGACCAAAAAAGCCCAAAATATACATTAGGTAAAGGACAGTTTCTTCAATAAGTGTTGTTGGGAAAACTGAATAGCCACATGCAAAAAATGAAACTGGATCACTCATATCATGCAGAAAAATTAAATCAAAATGGATTAAAGATTGGAATATAAGATCTAAAACCATAAAACTCATAGAAGAAAATGTAGGCAGTAAGCTCCTTGATATCGGTCTTGGTGATAAATTTTCTTGAATTTGACATCAAATGCAAAGGCAACAAAAGGCAGACAAACAACTGAGACTACCTCAAACCGAAAAGCTTCTGCACAGCAAAGAAAACCATCAACAAAATGAAAAGGCAACCTATTGAATGAGAGAAAATATTTGCAAATCATATATATGATAAGGGATTAGTATCCAAAATATATTTTAAAAAACTCAGACTACTCAATACCAAACAAATCAATTTCTAAATGGGCAGAGAATCTGAACAGATATTTTTCAAAGAAGACATGCAGATGACCAACTGGCACATGAAAATGTGCTCAACATCACTCATCATCAGGAAAATGAAAATCAAAACCACAAGGAGATAGCACCTGATATCTGTTGGAATGGCTATGACCAAAAAGATAAGAAATAACAAGTGTTGGTGGGGATATGGAGAGAAAGGAACTCTTGTACACTGTTGGTGGGAATGTAAATTGACGCAGCCACTTGGAAAACGGTATGGAGACTCCTCAAAAAAATTAAAAATAATCTATCAGATAACTTAGCAATTTCACCTTTGGGTATGTATCCAAAGGAAACAAATACACTGATTTGAAAGGATATGTGACAACCCTATGTTCATTGCAGTACTTTTTTACAATAGCCAAGAGATGAAATCAACTTAAAGTGTCATCAATGGATTAAGAAAATGTGGTCTGTGTATACACACACACACACACACACACACACACGCACACTAAAATGTTATCCAGCTACAGAAAAAGAAGGAAATTTTGCCATTTTTGACAATATGGATGTACCTTGAGGGCATTATGCTAAGTGAAATAAGTCAGAGAAAGGCAAATTCTATTTTCTATGTGAAATCTTAAAAAACAAACAAATAAAACCTGAGAATACAGAGAACAGATTAGCTGTTTCCAAAGGTGGGTGTGGGAAGGTAGGCAAAATTAGTGAAGTTGATAAAAAGGTACAAACTTCCAGTTATAAAATAAATAAGTCATGGAGATGTAATGTACATCATTAATGTGAAAGTTGCTAAGAGTAGATCTTAAAAGTTCTCATCATAAGAAACAAAAAATTGTAACTATGTGTAGTGATGGATGTTAACTAGCCTTACTATGTTGATCAGTTCATAACATATACCAATACTGAATCTATACATTGTACACCTGAAACTAATACATTTCAATTAAAAAACTATTGCTCCTTGAACTTACTAAAATTTTCGCAAAAGTAAGGTAATATTTCTCAAATGTATCTTTCTGGAATTTGCTAAACCTGTTACATATTTCATTCTTTATGATATGCAGCTATATCTCATGGCCAAATTTTATGCAATGCAAGCTTTATGCTCTTCATAAAAATTTAAATCAAATCAAATCAATTTCAGGGTGTTATTTTGCCTCAAGACCAAAAGTATAACTATTAATCATTTCTGATTTTATTAGGGTTCTCTAAATATTATAAAATTAATATTTTTTGATAGGCAGAGATTAGATTGTGTACTCCTCCATACAAATCTTCCAAAGACCTCACCCAGACTGAAAGCCAAAACCTACCTCGTGGTTTATAGAGCACTACACAGTCCGACGGCATTTTAGCTCTGATATTCCCATAGATTCCTAATCCCCTCCCTCTCTTCCTTCCTGCCATACTGATGCTCCTTGAGTGAGCCGCTGAAGCCTCCTGCCCCTGATACGTTTGCACTATTTCCCCAGCCTGCTCCTGCCCAAGTCTCTGCATGACCCTGCATCATCAGCTCTTAGCTTTGCTCAGACCCGATCTTCTAGGTGAGGCCTTCCACAGCTACTTCATCTCACATTGTAAGTCTCACCCCCAGCACTCTATTCCTCTTTCTCACTTTATTTCTTCCATGCATTTATCACCACCTAACATTCTACATATTTACCTTATTATTTTTTAATATAATCTGCGGCCTCCAACTAGAATATATGTTCCACTGGAATTGCTGGGCTGGAATTTTTGTATGATGTATTTACTTAACTATTCTGACACTTAGAAAGGTGTCCAGCACATAATAGTTGCTCAACAAATATTTGTTAATAGAATGAACACAGAAACGTTGTATGCTTCCTAAGAATTAAGGGCATAATACACAGGTGACCAATAAGCATATGAAAAGATGGCCAACATTTACCATTAGGGAAATTGAAATCAAATCCACAATGAGATACTATTTCACACCCACTAAGATGGCTATATTTTTTTAAAAAGAAAATAACAAGATATGAAGAAACTGGAACCCTCATACATTGCTGTTGAGAATGTAAAATGGCACAACTACTTTGGAAAAGTTCAACAATTCATCAAAATGTTAAATAGTCACAATGTGACCCAGTAATTCCTTCCCTAGGTACACGCCCATGAGAATTGAAAACATACATCCACACAAAAACCTGTGCATAAATATTCACAGCAGCATTATTCATAATAGCCAAAAAGTGGAAACAACCCAAATGTCCATTAATTAATGAATGAATAAGCAAAATGCATTATATCCATGAAAAGAATACTATTCAGCAGTAAAAAGGAATGAAGTAAAAGGTAATGAATGAGATATCATACAACATGATCGTTGAACACATTATGCTAAGTGAAAGATGCCAGTCACATTTATATGAAATGTCCAGAATAGGCAAATAGGCAAGTGCAAGCATATATATATATATATATATATATATATATATATGAACAAAAAGGAGATGAAAGTTTGCCTAGGACTTGGGGTGGGACTGGTGGTGGTGGGGAGAAGGGAAAGTAATAATAATGTATGGGGTTTCCTTTTGGGGGGGTCAAAAATATTCCAAAACTAGATTTGGCATTGCATAACTTTGTGAATACATTAAAAACCACTGAATGTATACTTCAAATGGGTGAATTGTATGGTATATAAATTATTCTCAGTAAAGCTGTTTTTTTTAAAGGATGAGTTGCATAATTAAAATTAACAAATATTTAATCTACTATACTTGGTCAGTTGCATTTTGTATCCACTTTTCCTACTCCATCTGTAAGTTTTCCACAGTTCCTTCTATTACACTGAATTAGTGGCCTACTTCCCAGTTTTGTAAAACAGTCTCAGCAACTGGTTTATGATCCATTTAATCATCCTTAAACACCAAAGGGCAAATTTTCTTCGCTGAATTCACAACATCTTGACCAAACTCACTCTAAGCCTTATAGTTCTATTCTTAAATAGCGAGGTTCATAAAATGATAATCAGAAGTTTCTTGCAAAGTAGATATTTGTTGATTCAATGACTGCTCAGAACTGGATTTTTCTTCCTACTTCATTGGTTTCTATAACACTGGGTTTTCGAAATCCAGTTAAAACCTGTGATTTGTTGCCTGAGAGAAAAAGAAAAATAGTTTAGACTGTATTGTGACCATTATAATTGTTGACATTCACTGCATGCTTTGCTGGACCCAGGTTCACATTGAAGCACCTCATATATCTTACTCATTTTAATCCTCAGAGTCAACCTGTAAGATAGGTATTATTGTCTCTATTTCACTAAGGAGTTACTTAAAAGACAGAAATAACTTGGCCAAGGTCATATACCTACTAGTGGTGGGGCAGAGATTCTAAACCTAGCAACATGGTTCCAACATTTATGCAGAGAAAAGTCCGCAGAGGGTCACTGAATGAATCCTTTCCCACTGCAGTTTTCATTCAATTAATAAACATTTGTGGAGTCCAATCACATGAAGACACAAACACAAAACAAAATAATAACGAGACAGGGCTCTTGTTCTGGAATTACACAATCTAATGTGGGAGACAAATACATTCTTGAGCAACAACAATATAATACTGTAAGCCTATAGCACAAGGTCCAAAGTCCAAACAGAGCAAAAGGTGCATGTTAACTTTGTTGGAGATGGGAAAGGGTGAGGAAAGATGCCATTTTTTCCAGACAAAAGAAGCAGAGGTTGCAAACACAAAGTGGTATGAAAGAACATAGTGTCCTGGAATGGCCTTGGTGTATGAGCATGGCAGAAGAGGGCTGGTGAAGGGGACACTTGGATGTGAAGTGAAGGGGACACCTGGATGTGAGGGACCATGTATATTTTGCTAAAGCATTTGGAATAAAGAGCACCAAAGAGTATGGGCTTTACATAATCCTATTTGCATTTTGAGGTGGTAACTAAGAATTCCAATCACTGATCAGGGTAGAGACGGCAGATGATAGGTTGTTATAATAATTAACCTTCTTACACTGTTAGTAGGAATGCAAACTGGTGAGGCCACCGTGGAAAATGGGTTGGAGGTTCCTCAAAAAGTTAAAAACAGAGCTACCCTATGACACAGCAATTGCACTACTAGGGATTTACTCCAAAGATACAGATGTAGTGAAACGAAGGGGCACCTGCACCTCAATGCTCATAACAGCAATGTCCACAATAGCCAAACCGTGTAGAAAGCCAAGATGTCCATCAATAGGTAGAAAAAGAAGACATGGTATACACACACACACACACAATGGGATATTACTCAGCCATCAGAAAAGGTGAATACTTACCATTTACATCAATGTGGATGGAACTAGAGGGCATCATCCTGAGTGAAATACGTTAATCAGAGAAAGACAATTATCATATGGTTTCATTCACATATGGAACATAAGAAACAGGGCAGAGGATCATGGGAAAGGGAATGAAAACAGAATGGGAAGTCATCAGAGAGGAAGAAAAACCATGAAAGACTTTTAACTACAGGAAACAAACTGAAGGTTGCTGGAGAAGAGGTGAGTGTGAGGATGGGGTAACTGGGTAATGGGCAGTAAGAAAGGCTCATGATATAATGAGTACTGGGTATTATATGAAACTGATATATTATTGAACACTATATCTGAATTGAATGATGTACTCTAAGTGGGCTAATTGAAATTAAATTTGAAAAATGAAAAAAAGAACACAATTGCCACAGATTTTTTTGTTTTTGTTTTTTTAAGAAACAAATTAAAAGTTTGTGATTTCGGATGCCTGGGTGGCTCGGATGGTTGGGCATCTGCCTTTGGCTCAGGTCATGATCCCCGAGTCCTAGCATTGAGCCCCACATCGGGCTTCCTGCTCAGTGGGGAGTCTACTTCTCCCTCTGCCTCTTCCTGCTGCTCTGCCTACTTGTGCTCTCTGTCAAATAAATAAATAAAATCTTTAAAAAATAAAAATAAATAAAATGTTAAAAAGAAAAGTTTGCAATTTATTTCTCTTTTTTAGGTTTATAAGCCGTTTGTGGTCCCAGGACCGTGGTTAGTACTATAAAAGCAGTATTGCTCTATGGTATCTAACATAACATAATAAAAAATAAATAAGTAAATAAAACAGTACTGTCCAACAAATATAATGAAAGTCACATATGTAATTTCAAATTTAAATTAAATCAAAGTAAAATTTAGGACCCCCATTAAAACAAGACAAACACATGGAACTAATATTTTATTTAAACCAAAATATTATCATCTCAATGTGAAATCAATATGAAAATATTAATGAAATATTTTATTCCTTTTTTCATGCCAAGACTTCAAAATCCAGTATGGTTTTATACCTAAAAGCTTCTTGGATGCTAAACTTGATCTGCATGTAGATTTCATAAAATTTACCATCTAAAAGTAGACTCATATAGCTAGGTTGTTCAAACACACTTAAATGTCGCCCAGTATTTCAATTGAATGTCCATTTTCAAACTTAAATTTATTCAAATGAAAAATTTTTCAAAGATTTACTTATTTATTTTTTAGAGAGAGAGAACACAAGCAGGAGATGGCGGAAGAGAGAGAAAGAATCCCAAGAAGGCTCCACACCCAGCACAGAGCCCTATCTGGAGTTCTATCTCATGACCCTGAGATCACAGCCTGAGGTCAAACTGAGAGTCCAAGGCTTAACTGATGGCGCAAACCCAAGCATCCCTCAAATGAAATTTTTAGATTCAGTTTCTCAGTCACACTAGCCATATTTCAAGTGCTCAGTACCCACACATGGCGAGTGGCTACAATTTTAGATGGTGCAGATTGAAGTACTAATTCTGAACCAAGGCAGAATGACTTACCACACACTCCTGCTTGGCTTATCATAGGTGTTCTTTCTAAATATGTTTGTTACTATCCGAAAGCATAGGATTTAAAAAATAGAGAATCTGGGCCACCTTGGTGGCTCAGTTGGTTAAGCATCTGCCTTCAACTCAGGTCATGATCTCAGGGTCCTGGGATCAAGCCCCAGTCAGGCTCCCCACTTGGGAAGTCAGCTTGTGTCTCTGCTTCCAACCTTTCCCATGCTCATGCCCTCCCTCCCTCTCTCTCAAATAAATAAATAAAAGATCTTTTAAAAAATAAAATAAAATAAAAAATAGAGAATTACTAATTCTAAAATAACTGCAAATAAAGCCGTGTATAAGATGGGAGGAATTCTTCCGGAAACCACGAGGAATAAATGCTCGGCACAGTATTTATTTTGGCTGTTATTTGAAAGAACACTTTCCTTTAGACCAACCCTCTGTTCAGCTACATAGAAAATGTAAACTATTATTAGAAAGAATTATTCTTTGTTGTTAACATACCTACAAAGTAGTAAAACACAAAACACCAACAGTCCCAACAGGTCAGGAAACTTTCACCTCATCTCCCCTGCCCCCTGCTGTCAGCTGCCTGTCACTGCAGAGCTCCAATTCTGAATTCACTGCATTCAAAGTGAGGACGGATGGCCAAAGGCTTTCCACAGCACCGAGAAATTTGCCAGATGGTGAATACATTTCCTTCCCAATGATTATTTGAGCAGACTAACCATTGTCACTCTCACATCTCTGTGAGTAGGGAAGACTGGGAGCCTGGCTCCCTGCCAGTTGGTTTCCCCACCAGTCATGGCACCAGTAAAGGAGACTATAGAGAGGATACCTATGACAGTTAAAGGAGAGAAAAGTAATGAACGAGGCCAGTGTGCAACAGAGCAAATGATTATACTGGCACAGCAGGTCATTCAACAAGTGGTGTGAACATAAGAGATGGCAGGGGGCTGTGGGGATTAGAGTAAACTGGAGGGTCAGTGACAGCTCTGGACGGACAGCTCCCTGAGGAGGTGGGGAGGCCAATCACTGCTGCCAGATCTGTCCACTGTCTGTTCACAAGAGAGAGATTTGGGATTTCATGTAAAATCAAAAAACATCCTGTGGGCCAAACAGGTCAAGTTGCAGGTCTCTAGTTTACAACCTCTGAACATACAGTTACAGAAGGTCAAGATTAGGGGTGCCTGAGTGGCTTAGTCGGTTGAGCATCCAACTCTTGACTTTGGCACAGGTGTTGATTTCATGGAATCTGTCCTGTGTTGGGCTCCATAGTCAGTGGGAAGTCTGCTTCTCTCCCTCTCCTGCTGTCCCTTCCCCTGCTCATGCTTGCTCTCAAAAAACAAAAAGCAAAAAGCAAAACAAAACAAAACAAAAAAAAACTTTAAAAAAAAGGTCAAATGAAAGAGCAACATCAGAAACAGAGTTAAAGTAAAAGCTATGTGAAGGATAGTTATTTTGAAAAAAGAATAATGCAAACTAGATCATAGAAAAAGAGAATAAAATCACTGCTGGGATAGATGGAATCTAGGTCAATTTATATCCATATCAGGAATAAGATAGAGTCAATCGAATATGTACCCATAACAATTAAGGAAAGGCCCTCTCTTTAGAACTATATTTGGGGGCGCCTGGGTAGCACAGTCAGTTAAGCATCTGACTCTTGGTTTTGGCTCAGATAATGATCTCTGGGCCATGAGATTGAGCCCAGCATGGGGCTCTGTGCTCAGCAAGGTGTCTGGTTGAGATTGTCTCTCCCTCTTCCTCTGCCCCTCCTGCTCATTCTCTTTCTCTCTTTCTCTCAAATAAATGAAATATTTTTTTTAAAATTCTATATTTAGATTAGATCTCCTAAAATACACTCCCACTACAAAACACCTAAAAATGATGTGTAGAATTTTTTTAAACACTTTTCTTTAAGTGGGCTCTATATCCAATGTGGAGCTTGAACTCACAACCCCAAGATCAAGAGTTCCATGCTCTTAACTGACTGAACCTGCCAGGCACCCCTAAAAATACCTTCTAAACTCATAGCTGAGCTAGTAAGAAAAGGCAAATTCTTAGAAGTAAAAAAAAAAAAAAATTGAAGTGAAAGCTTGAGGAAGGGGGAGCACAGATGTTGGTAGCTGCCAATGATCTAGAGGGTTTAGCAGCTGCTTAGGGGACGGACCAAGGCCCAGGAGCCTGTGCAGTCTACCAGTTGTCCCCAGAAAACACTGTCCCCTTCTTCTTTACCAATAGGAGCTTTAGCTCAGTGCCTGACCACCTACCAAAAGACATATCCCAACCTCACTTGAAGCCAGGTTCTGGCCACTGTGATGTGGGCAGAAGTGACATACGCAACTTCCAGATCACACTCTTAAAAGAAAAAGGTGTTCTTCTCTCTATGCTTTCCCTCTTCCCATGAGCTGATATGCGAATATATTCCATTGTGCAGACAAGAACATTGTGCAGACAAGAACATTCCATTGTGCAGACAAGAACATTCTCCAAAGAACAGAACAACACTATTAAGAGTCTGGGCCTCTGAGTCTGCTGAGCAGTCACATCAACCCTGGACTGCTGCTTGGACCATAATATGGAAGAGAAATAAACTATCTTGTTCAAGCCACTGTGTTTTGAGGTCTCTTAATAGCTTTGACTGCATCCAAAGTAATATGAGCCATAAAAGTAAGGAGATGAAAGAACCCCCCCCCCACCTTGTAGAACAGGAACACCAAATGTCTACAATGAGAACCACCTTTTTCATTTAATGGACCAGAAGACAGTGATTATTTTAGGCTTTGTAGGCTGTATGGCCTCTCTCCCCACTAGTTAACTCTGCCATTGCAGACCAGAAGTGGCCACAGACAAGAAGTAAACAAATGGGTATGGCTGTGTTCCAATAAAATTACTTACAAAAACAGTAAGTGGGCTTGACTTGGACCACAGGTATAGTTTGCCAACCCGTTATCAATAATAATAAATAAGAAAGTGTCTAATAAAGAAAAGTTGCCTGTTGTAGCTCTGGCTCTCTGAAGTGAAAGAATTCTACTGAGAATTCATTACTCACAACTGACTCTCAGAAGCAACTATGGTTTCAATTCTCACTATATATGTGGCTTAAGAAAGTCCTCAGAGTGAGATATTATTTTGAAGTGGAGCTGGGTCAAGTGCCTAACAAAAGCAAATACAAATCCTCTGGAGGACTACATCTTCAGCCTCAAAGAATTCCCAATGATAAATTCCTATCAAGTATGAGCTCACAAATAAAAATTATGAAACACACAAGGAGAAAGACATTCACATAGAACAAGTCAGAAGAAAAAAGAATCAGACTTTATTGACTTTAAATACTTGACTTACCAATGACAAACATAAAATGAGTGAATTGAATAATGCATAAAGAAAAGAAAGTGTAGGGACACCTGGGTGGTTCAGTTATTAAGCGTCTGCTTTTGGTTCAGGTCATGATCCCAGGGTTCTGGGATTGAGCCCCACCTCAGGCTCCCTGTTCAGTGGGAGGCCTGACTCTCCTTCTCTGACTGCCCCCCCCACCCTGCTTGTGTTCCTACTCTTGCTGTGTCTCTCTCTGTCAAATAAATAAATAAAATCTTAAAAAAAAAGTAAAAAGAAAAATAAAAGAAAGAAAAGAGAATGTAATTAAGGGTAAAATAATATCAAAAAATGACCAGGCATAGTCTTTAAAGGACTAATGAGAACTTCTGCAAAGGGAAAAAAAATCAAAATGTAAAATTAAATGAATTTTCAATAAAATTACCAAAATGATACAAATTTTTAAAAGATGGTCTAAGTATATTAAAAAAATGGTCAACATTATTCAGCATCAAGGAAATACAAGTCAAAACTATAATGAGATACCACTTCACACCAGTCAGAATGGCTAAAATTAACAAGTCAGGAAATGACAGATGTGGGTGAGGATGGGGACAAAGGGGAACCCTCCTACACTGTTGGAGTGCAAGCTGGTGCAGCCACTCTGGAAAATAGCATGAAGATTCCTCAAAAAGTTAAAAATAGAACTACCCTATAACCCAGCAATTGCACTACTGGATATTTACCCTAAAGATGCATATGTAGTGATCTGAACGGGCACTTGCACCCCAATATTCATAGCAGTGATGTCTACAATAGCCAAACTATGGAAAGAGCCCAGATGTCCATCAACAGATGAATGGATAAAGAAGATGTGGTATATATATATATATACATATATATATATATATATACATACATACATATACAATGGAATATTACTTAGCCATCAAAAACTTTGAAATCTTGCCATTTGCAATGACGTGGATGGAACTAGAGGGTATTAGGCCGAATGAAATAAGTCAATCATAGAAAGACAATTATATGATCTCACTCATATGTGGAATTTAAGAAACAAAACAGAAGATCATAGGGGAAGGTAGGGAAAAATAAAACAAGAAGTCAGGTAGGGAGAAAAACCATAAGAGACTTTCTTTTTAAAGATTTTATTTATTTATTTATTTGACAAACGGAGATCACAAGCAGGCAGAGAAGCAGGCAGAGAGAGGAGGAAGCAGGCTCCCTGCTGAGCAGAAAGCCCGATGCGGGGCTCGATCCCAGGACCCTGGGATCATGACCTGAGCTGAAGGCAGAGGCTTTAACCCACTGAGCCACCCAGGCGCCCCCATAAGAGACTCTTAATCATAAGAAACAAACTGAGGGTTGCTGGAGGGGAGGTGAGTGGAGGGATAGGGTTCCTGGGGAATGGACATTAAGGAGGGCACATGATATAATGAGCACTGGATATTATATAACACTGATGAATCACTGAACTCTACGTCTGAAACTAATAATACACTATACATTAATTAATTGAATTTAAATTTTTAAAATAATGAATAAATAAAATAAAAATTAAAAAAATAAAAGATTGTCTAAAACCACAAAGACATGAGAATAGGAAAAAAGTTAATAGCAAAGGAATTTTAGGAACTTGAATGGAAAACTAATTGACTTAGCAGATCAAGAGGGAGGGGAGGGGCAGAGAGAGAGGGAGAATCTTAAGCAGGTTCCAAGCCCAGCATGGAGCCCTGTTCTATCTCACAACCCTGAGATCATGACCTGAGCTGAAAGCAAGGGTTGGATGTCTAACTGAGCCCCCCAAGCACCCCAAGAAAGCTATTGATACTTCTGCAAGTAGGGGTGAAGACAGGACTAAAAACAGAATTGACTAAAAGCTTCAGGAGGTGAAAAATGGTCACTTCCAAATGGAGAAAAGGGAGACTGCTTCTTTTGTAACAAGGCTTATTGAAACAGTTGATTCTTTAAACTGTGTCATGTGATTTTGATAAAAACCAAGAATTAGGGGCACCTGGGTGGCTCAGTAGGTTAAAGCTCTGCCTTTGGCTTAGGTCATGGTCCCAGGGTCCTGGGATCAAGCCCCGCATCAGGCTTCCTGCTCGGCGGAGAGCCTGCTTCCTTCTCTCTCTCTCTTTGCCTGACTCTCTGCCTACTTGTGATCTCTGTCTGTCAAATAAATAAATAAAATCTTTAAAAATAAAATAAATATTTTTTAATTAAAAAATGAAAATAAATTCTATTTTCAAGAGTAAGAAATTCACTAAACATAATTAAGTCAGTTAGAAGGACATAATATTGATATACAAAAATATATTAAGATACATCTTTAATGTTTATATATCATCAAAAATAAGGATGACTTTCAAGGATACATTTTCGATCTTATTTATATACAAATGATTTTGATTATTTCTGTATACACACAGACACACACAGATACACACACCCCACACACAATTACAGTTTTAGGAGAAAAAATGCAAGTAAGACCCCATCTACATAGACTCAACACTACCTACATAAGGATTCTAAAAGTGGTAGTTTCTAGAAACTTAACATTATTTCAAAAATAATTTAAAATAATTCTATCAAACAAGGGCTCAGTCTAGAATGTCCAATTAAAAGATAGTTTATCCCAGTTTCCATAATGACACCTACACAGTTCACCATGTAAAGTAAACTCAGGTTGTTTACCTAAGAGTTGGTGACATTGAATCAAGTTATTATGCCTGTCTAGGAGAAACATTTTTAAAAAGAAAAAAAAAAACCATTGGCCACAGAGATTTAACTTTTCTTCTGCCTTCTCAATATAACAATATAGAGGGCATTAAATTTGGAAATGACACGGAGCTGAAAGTGCCATCATTTAATAATGGGTTTCTAAAAGACTGGAACACCTGGGATATTGGAGTTTGAATCTTTAGCATCATCAATTAGGACTTGCATCACTTTGGGCAAATTATTTATTTTCTTCTCTCATCTCTAAAAGAGAAATGATATCACTTACCTTAATGTTACTGGAATGCTCGAAAACTTCACGAATGCCAACTCACTCTAGAAAGTGGTATGCATGAAGTTTTCTTTCAGTTCTGCCATTCTCTAATTACAACCTGGCACCAGCCACCTCACTGAGTCTTCTAAAGGCAACTTCCTACAATTATGAAGTTGCAGTGGTAAATAAATACAAGACTATAAATTGTGTAACTTAAAATGTCTTAATTCCCTTTTTTTCTTCTCGTTGGCTTCTCACTTGTTCCCAGAAGTCATTTAAAAAAAAAGACTAATAAATTTTAGCAACATAAAAAGTTAAAATTCCTCCACAGCAAAAACAAAAACAACCATAAACAGGTGAAAAGGTTAACTGTGAAACATTTGCAATACATAAGAAATGATATAAAATATTAAGAAAGTTTGAAAGCAGAGAATATTCAGCAAGATGGTGGGGGGGGGACTCCATTTCAACTGGTCCCCTGAATTTAGCTAGAAGTCTACCAAGCCACACTGAACACCCATGAAATCATCCTGAGATGTAAGATTATATGTCTGGATCTCTATGGGGGCAGAAGATCATTGGTCGAGAGGTATGAAAGGTGTTGTGATTGCACAGGTATCCAAGGACAAATAGAAGGGGGAGGGAGCCACCAGAAGCTAGCCACTGGAAAATAATACCCCAGTACAAAAGTGCCCTGTGCCTGGGGACCAGCGATAGCTTGGAGAGGGGTGGCAGCGAGATGGGAAGGGACTGATAACAGTGCTCAGATAGAACACAGGAGCTTAAGGGGCCAACGATGGGACCCGGTGGCCGTTGACCTGAGCCTGCTGTCCTAGAGTGGCCGCCGCTGCCTCTGGCACCCGAAGAAGACCTGAGTTGGACTGGAGCCCACGGTCCCAGGAGCAGGAGCTGCCAGGGCCCAGGATCACCAGGACCTGGTTCGTTCACAGTTTTGGTGGCATGGAGGTACAAAGACAAGTGAGGGGCCAGGATCCCCTGCTGAGAGGATCGCCAGGGGCGTGCACCACCTGTGGGAGGCTGTGGTTTTCAGCAACACCTACAGAGGTGGAGACTGTGTGTTCTGGAGGATTCAGAGAGGAACAGACTGTGGCTTCTCTGCTCTGAGGTGGATGTCTGGGTGCAGTTTACTTTGCTCTGACCCTCCCAAAAGGCCCAAAAAGCCCGCAGAAAACAAAAGGCAAAAAAACCCTCGTTTCCACAGAGCCCAGACCCTTCACAGGGGAGAGGGCAACTCCACCCAAGCAGCACTGACTGAAAAATAACACAGCAGGCCCCTTCCCCAGAAGACAGTCTGAAAGAATAAGAGGACTCCCACCACTGGGTCCCCATAAAACTATAAAACCCCAACATCGGGGGAAAACAGTATATTAAGCTCCTGGTGTTGCCTCAGAGCCTGTGTATTTCTTAGATACAACTTCTACCTCTCTTTTTTTTAATTCTTTCTCATGTTTCTTTTTTTTTAAACCTAGTTTATCATTTCAACTAGATGTTTAATACAACATATTCCATAGCAACTTTTTAACTTGAACTTTTTCACACATATATTTTTTTTCTTTTTATATATATATAGATAAGAGCTTCAATGTAGTCCCTTCTTCTCTATTCTGTACTACCGTTATATATATACACCAGTTTTAATTTCCCTGTATCTCTGGGATGTAGAATTCTCTAACAAAGAGAACAAAATACACCCAGTAAGAACTGAAATACACTTCCTCACCCACATTGAGGAATTATAACCACTTTCCCATCACCTCCCCTTTTATTTTGGGTTCCCTTTTTTGTTTATGTGCGTGTGTGTGTCTGTGTCTGTGTGTATGTTGGTCTTTTCGTTTGTTTTTGTACTTTATAAATCGTACTCTTGGGTTTCATTTTGAGTGGGTTTTTTTTTGGGTTTTTTTTGTTTTTGCTTGGTTTTTTGTTTGTTTGTTTGTTTGTTTTTTTGTGGGGGGGGGGTGTGTGTGTGTGATGACTTCCATTGTTCCAAACTTTCCCAGGTTGCACCTTGCCTGGATTGTGGTTGATATTTTCAGCTGTACATCCTTTCAACCACAACACAACAAAATGATTAGGAGGAGGAATTCCCAACAAATAAAAGACCCAGAGACAATGGCCTCTCCCGCAGACCTGATGGATATGGATATAAGCAAGATGTAAGAAATAGACTTCAGGGTAGCAGTTATGAAGACAGGCTGGAGAAAACTGTTAAAGGCAACATAGATTCCCTAAGGGAAGAAATGAGAGCTGATCTGGCAGAATTTAAAAATGCTATCAATGAGACTAAATCTAATCTAGATACTCTAAAAACTAGGGTAAATGAAGCAGAAGAACGAATTAGTGATCTAGAGGGCAAACTGATATAATAGAAGGAGCAGGAGAAGGCCTGGAAAAACAGCTTAAAATACATGAAAACAGAATTAGAGAAACAAATGACACCATGAAATGATCCAATGTCAGAATTATTGGGATCCCTGGGGGAGGGGGGGGGCGGATAGAGAGAGAGGACTAGAAGATATATTTAAGCAAATTGTAGCTGAGAACTTCCCTAATCTGGGGAATAAAACAAGCATTCATGTTCTAGAGGCAGAGAGGACCCTTCCCAAGATCAAGGAGGCCAGACCAATGCTCCAGCATGTAATAGTAAAACTCGCAAATCTTTGAACCAAGGAAACCATTTTAAGGGCAGTTAGGGGGAAGAGATTCCTTGTGCAGAAGGAGGAACATCAGAATGTCAGACCTGTCCACAGAGACCTGGAAAGCCAGAAATGGCTGGAAAGACATATTCAGGGCACTAAATGAGAAGAATATGCAGCCAAGAATTCTTTATCCAGCAAGGCTGTCATTCAGAATGGATGGAGAGATAAGGAGCTTCCAAGACTGGCAAAGATTGAAAGAACATGTGGCCACTAAGCCAGCCCTGCAAGAAATATTGGGGGTGGGGGGGTCTATAAAAGAAGAAAGACCCCAAGAGTGATATAGAACAGAAATATACAGAGACAATTTAAAGAAACAAGGACTTCACAGGCAACATAACAATAAAATCTTATCTTTCAATAATCAGTCTCAATGTGAACAGCCTAAATCTCCCATAAAACAGCAGAGGGTTGCAGATTGGATAAAAAGATAGGACCCATCCATATGCTGTCTACAAGAGATTCACCTTGAACCTAAAGATACATCCAGACTGAAAGTGAAGGGATGGAGAACCATCTTTCATGCCAATGGACTTCAAAAGAAATCTGGGTTAGCAGTTCCCATGTCAGACAAATTAAATTTTAAGCTAAAAACTGTAGTTAGAGATACATAATGACACTATATCATTCTTAAAGGGTCTATCCAACAAGAAAATCTAACAATTGTAAATATCTATGCCCCCAACATGGGAGCAGCCAACTACATAAGCCAACTGTTAACCAAAATAGATATGTTAATATAATAATTAATAATAGGAGACCTCAACAACCCACTCTCAGCAATAGATAGATCATCCAAGCAGAAAATCAACAAAGAAACAAGAGCTTTGAATGACACACTGGACCAGATGGACCTCATTGATATATACAGAACATTCTATCCTAAAACAACAAAATACTCATTCTTCTTGAGTGCACATGGAACTTTCTCCAGAATAGACTACGTGCAGGGTCACAAATCAGGTCTCAACCAGTACAAAAAGACTGAGATTATTCCCTGCATATTCTCAGACCAAAATGCTTTGAAACTGGAACTCAATAACAAGAAAAAGTTTGGAAGAAATTCAAACAACTTGGGATCTAAAGGCGATCCTGCTCAAGAATGTTTGGGCCAACCAGGAAACCAAAGAAGAACGTAAACAATTCATGGAAACCAATGAGAACAAAGAAAAATCAGTCCAAAACCTATGGGATATGGCAAAGGCTGTCCTAAGGGGGAAATAGATAGCCATCCATACCCAATACATAAGAAACAGAAAAATCCCCAATATACAAACTATCTTTACACCTTAAAGATCTGGAGAATCAACAACAAATTAAACCTAACCCATGCAGGAGACGAGAAATAAGACTAGAACAGAGATCAGTGAATTAGAAACCAGAAATACAGTAGAACACAACAATGAAACTAGAATCTGGTTCTTGAAAGAATTAATAAGATCAATAAACCACTGGCCAGACTTATCTAATAGAAAAGAGAAAGGACCAAAATTAATAAAATTATGAATGAAAGGGGAGCAATCACTATTAACACCAAGGAAATAAAAACAATTATCAGAAATCATTATCAAGAGTTATATGCCAATAAATGGAAGAAATCGATGCATTCCTGGAAACCTATAAACTTCCAAGACTGAAACAGGAAGAAATTGACAACCTAAATAGACCAATAACCAGTAATGAGATTGAAGCAGTGATCAAAAACCTCCCAAAAAACAAGACTACAGGGCCTGATGGATTCCCTGGGGAATTCTGCCAAACATTCAAAGAAGAAATAATACGTATTTTTCTGAAGCTGTTTCAAAAAATAGAAACAGAAGGAAAACTTTCAGACCGTTTTTACAAGGCCAGCATTACTTTGATTCCAAAACCAAAGACCCCATCAAAAAGGAGAATTTCAGACCAATATCTCTGGTGAATAATGGATGCCAAAATTCTCAACAAGATCCTAGCTAATAGGATCCAACAGTACATTAAAAGGATTATCCATCACGACCAGGTGGGATTTATCCCTGGGATGCAAGGCTGGCTTAACATTCCCAAATCAATCAGTGTGATAGGACACAATAAGAGAAGAGACAAGAACCACATGGTCCTCTCAATTGATGCAGAAAAAGCATTTGACAAAATACAGCATCCTTTCCTGATTAAAATTCTTCAGAGTATAGGGATAAAGGGAAGATTCCTCAATTTCATAAAATCCATCTATGAAAAACCCACAGCGAATATCATTCTTGATGGTGAAAGGCTGAGTTTCCCTTAAGATCAGGAACGCAACAAGGATGCCCAATCTTGCCACTTTTGCTCAACATAGTACTAGAAGTCCTAGCAATAGCAATCAGACAACAAAAAGAAATAAAATTATTCAAATTGGCAAAGAAGTCAAACTCTCTCTCTCTTTGCAGATGACATGACACTTTATGTGGAAAGTGTCCACCCCCAAATTGACTAGACTCCACCCCCAAATTGCTAGAACTCATATGCTAATTCAGTAATGTGGCAGGATACAAAAATCAATGTACAGAAATCAGTTGTTTTCTTATACACTAACAATGTAACTATAGAAAGAGAAATTAGATAATTGATTTCATTTATAACAGCACCAAAAACCGTTAAGATACTTGGAATAACCCTAACCAAAGAAGCAAAGATCTATACTCCAGGAACTACAGAACACTCTTGAAAGAAATTGAAAAAGACACAAAAGATGCAAAAACATTCCGTGTTCATGGATTAGAAGAATAAACATTGTTAAAATGTCTATGCTGCCCAGAGCAATCTGTACTTTCAACACCATCCCGATCAAAATGCCAACGGCATTTTTCAAAGTGCTGGAATGAACAATCCTAAAAATTTGTGTGGAATCCGAAAAGACCCCAAGTCCTCAACAAAATGTTGAAAAGAAAAAAAAAACAAAAACAAGCTGGGGGCATCACGTTACCTGACTTCAAGCTATATTACAAAGTTGTGATCACCCAGACAGCATGGTACTGGCACAAAAACAGACACATAGACCAATGGAACAGAATAGAGAACCCAGATATGGACCCTCAATTCTATGGTCAATAATCTTTGACAAAGCAGGAAAAAAAAAATCTAATGGAAAAAAGACAGTCTCTTCAATAAATGGTGCTGGGAAAATTGGACAGTTACATGCAGAAGAATGAAACTCAATGATCCCCTTACACCATACACAAACATAAACTCAAAATGGATGAAAGACCTCAATGTGAGACAGGAATCCATCAAAAACCTAGAGGAGAAAATAGGCAATAACCTCTTCGACATCTACCACAGCAACTTCTTTCAAGACACATCTCCAAAAACAAAAGTGAAAACGAACTTTTGGGACCTCATCAAAATAAAAGTTTCTGCATAGCAAAGGAAACAGTCAACAAAACAAGGAATGGGAGAAGATATTTGCAAATGACACTACAGATAAAGATCCGATATCCAAGATCTATGAAGAACTTCTCAAGCTCAACAGCCAAAAAACAAAGAATCAAGTCAAAAAATGGCAGAAGACATGAACAGACACTTCTCCAAAGAAGACATACAAATGGCTAACAGACACATGAAAAAATGTTCATCATCATTAGGCATCAGGGAAATTCAAATCAAAACCACCTGACCCTGCAATTGCGCTACTGGGTATTTACCCCAAAGATACAGATGTGGTGAAAAGAAGAGCCATCTGTACCACAATGTTTATAGCAGCAATGGCCACGGTCGCCAAACTGTGGAAAGAACCAAGATGCCCTTCAACAGACGAATGAATAAGGAAGATGTGGTCCATATACACTATGGAGTATTATGCCTCCATCAGAAAGGATGAATACCCAACTTTTGTACTAACATGGATGGGACTGGAAGAGATTATGCTGAGTGAAATAAGTCAAGCAGAGAGAGTCAATTATCATATGGTTTCACTTACTTGCGGAGAATAACAACACAGAGGACATGGGGAGATGGAGAGAAGAAGGGAGTTGAGGGAAATTGCGGGGGAGATGAACCATGAGAGACTATGGACTCTGAAGAACAACCTGAGGGTTTTGAAGGGGCGGGGGTTGGGGGAGCCAGGTGGTGGGTATTATGGAGGGCACGCATTGCATGGGGCACCGGGTGTGGTGTAAAACTATGAATTCTGTTACGTTGAAAAGAAATGAAATAAAAAAAAATTTTTAAAAAACACATTGAGATACCTTACACCAGTTAAAATGGCAAAAATTGACAAGGCATGAAACAACAAGGGTTGGAGAGGTTGTTGAGAAAGGGGAATCCTCTTACACTGTTGGTGGGAATGCAAGTTGGTGCAGCTACTTTGGAAAACAGTACAGAGATTCCCTAAGAAATTAAAAATAGAGCTACCTTATGAACCTGCAATCACATTACTGGGTATTTACATCAAAGATACACACGTAGTGAAAACAAAGTCCACACGTACCCCAATGTTCATAGCAGCAATGCCCACAATTGCCAAACTGTGGAAAGAGCCAAGATGCCCTTCAACAGACAAATGGATAAAGATGTGGTCCATATACACAATGGAATGTTAATCAGCCATCAGAAAGGATGAATACCCAACTTCTGTATCAAAATGGATGGGACTGGAGGAGATTGTGCTGAGTAAAATAAGTCAAACAGGGAAAGTAAATTATCCTATGGTTTCACTTATTTCTGGAACATAAGGAATAGCACGGAAGACATTAGGAGAAGGGGAAAATGAAGGGGTTGGGGATTGGAGAGGGAGACAAACCATGAAAGACTACGGACTCCGGGAAACACACTAAGGGTTTTATAGGGTAGGGAGATGGAGGGATGGGTGAGCCCCGTGATGGGTATTAAGGAAGGCACGTATTGCATGGAGCACTGGTGTTATATGCAAACAATGAATCATGGAACACTGCATCAAAAACTAATGATATAATGTATGGTGACTAACATAATTAAAAAAGTTTGAAAACAACATGAAAAAACATAATTTTCATTTTAAAAAGTCACATGAATCCAAGACTAAAGGTTTAAAATTGTTAGTTTTTCCAACCATCTTTACAAATAGAAAGGGATTACATCCAAAGAGCTCTTACAGTTTTTTCAGATAGCTAATACCACACAAAAATGTTCAGACTTTCTCCAAATTAAAGAATAAAACTAGATGCCATTTTCACCTATCCTACTAGAATTATTTTTACAAAAAAACCCCAATCTAAATATTCACCAAAATGATCTGGTTATTAAACACAATGTGGACATATATGCTATGCAGCTATGAAGAAAAACAGTAGGTATCAGAATAAAAAGAAATGTAACTGAAACTTCCTCTGGAAAGTGTGATATTAGTTGCCTTTTATTTTATCCCTTTGTTGTTCAAATGCAAAATTATCTTTAATTAAATAAACATTTGGTTCTTTAAATTCAAATTGTTAATACTTCATTAAAAACAAATCATGTTCTGGAGCACCTGGGTAGCTTGTTGGTTAAGTGTCTGATTCTTGGTTTCTGCACAGGTCATGATCTCAGGGCTGTGAGATTGAGCCCTACATCAGGCTCCATACTCAGCACAGAGTCTGTTTAAGATTCTTTCTCCCTGGGGCGTCTGGGTGGCTCAGTGGGTTAAAGCCTCTGCCTTCGGCTCAGGTCATGATCCCAGGGTCCTAGGATCGAGCCCCACATCGGGCTCTCTGCTCAGCAAGGAGCCTGCTTCCTCCTCTCTCTCTCTGCCTACTTGTGATCTCTGCCAAATAAATAAATAAAATCTTAAAAAAAAAAAAGAAAAAAAGATTCTTTCTCCCTCTGCCCCTCCCTCTGCTCTCATGTACTCTCTCTCTCTCAAATAAATAAAATCTTAAAAAAAAAAAATCATATTCAGTCATTGCTCAAAGCCGCGTATTAAAAATTTTTTTTGAAGTTTCCCCAAGCCAAATTCGTATATCCTCTGTGTTCTCAATAATTTTCTTTATAGGGGTACCTCGGTGGCTCAGTCGTTGGGCATCTGCCTTTGGCTCAGGTTGTGATCCCAGCATCCTGGGATCAAACGCCACATTGGGCTCCCTGCTGCGTTCCCTCTCTTGCTGTGTCTCTGTCAAATAAATAAAATCTTAAAAAAAATTTTTTTCTTTGTATATTTACCCTACCACTTAATAATCTCATGTTGTAATATACTTGTTTACACATAGAAAGAGTTAAAATCCTAGACTCTAGAAAAACAGCCGGGGCTTATCAGCCCATCTACTTACTAGCGACCTATTAAGTTACTGGACTTCTCTGTGCCTCTTTCCTCATTTGTAAAAAAGAAATAATAGTATCCACCTCATACGACTGAGAAATAAATGAGTTCTTATATGGAAAGGTCTTCAAAGTGGGCCCTCGTCTTCACTTAACACTGGATGTTAGCTGATATTATTGAGCACAGAAAATACCCTACTCAGATTTATATTCCTCTAAACTCCCTGCAGTGACTTACATACAGCAAATATTAACAAATGTTTACTGAATTAAACTGACTTGCTACAAGGGGATTCAAATGGGGTTGAGGATGACAAAAACAAGGTCTCCGAAAGTTGCATTTACAGCCCACTCTTGAGCACTGCAACCTCTGTGAGCCTGGTAGGTTTCCTGTTGTGCTTCATAGGCAGGTTAAGTAGAAGGGTATTAATCTAAATGCATTAGATTGAGTAGGAAAAGGCAAAAAACAATTTGGACCGTGACCAATTTTTCCAGGAATCCCTACTCCATCTGCTGCTGTCTCTGAGCACCTCAGCTTTTTGCCCATTTCCATGGTCTCGTCGGGCCAGTTCAGGTTCATCCGCCTGTAAGGGGAGATCTAGTCTCATGTAGTCTGAGCATGTAGTGTTCTCTTGGGCTCCAGGAGTCAGGCAAGCCTTGCTGGAAAAGCCTTTCTTGTTAAGCATCTTACTGTCCTAAGATTCAAATAGCCCAAATTACTCCCCCGTACCATTCTCAAGGTGAGCAGAGCACCCCTCATGCTGGAATGACTGGCTTTTCTCTGAGCCCCTTCATAGGGAAGCAGTGGGAAAAGATGGCTACAGGAGTGCGGCCCCTGCTTCTTCCTAACACTCTTTACATCCTCAATAGGATTATTTACCCTCAAGTCCCATAGCCCTTTGTACTTACCTTGCCTTGATCTATAGTTTATTGTATACTTGGAATTTCTCCTATGTAAATCACGTAATGTCGTTATAACCTCAGTGCCTCTGAGAGCTTAGGCATGGAAATCAGTTTACCACAGAAAACCGCAGCTCCATGACTTCTGAGCTATGTAACCTCCAGTAAACTGTTTAAATTAAGCCTCAGTTTCTTCATCTAGAAATTGGGAGTTTTCTGCTTTATAGGATAATATTGAGATTAAACAGGGAAACGTATATAAAATTTGTCAGTGTGGCACCCAGAACACACTACACAATAAATGGGAGATACCATAGGCTAAGGTGCCTTTCTGAATGAGATTTAAACTAGGCCCTCCAGCTCAGACTTTTCAGGACACTGACCCTGCATTACCAAGTCCCAAGGTTGTGTCCCCTAAGTAATAACTCTGTGGTGTGAGTTCCAAAAAAACCTACAGTACAGCCAGGTTTATACATGGTGAGACTGGACCAAGGCACAGAGGAAGGGGATGCCAAAGCAAATAGGATAAATCATTCAAACTCAAATATTTCACACATAAAAATCCCATTACAATATTGCCAAAAGCACCATTCAAATTCCCTTATTGCCAAAAAACACTATTTGAGATTAGGAAGACATTAACTTGGGTTTACTGTACCATCACAGAAGAACAGTTAATCTGCTTCTGTAATAATGTGAATGACCTTGTACCAAGTGAAGTAAAAAATGCACACTCAGAACTAAAATCAAGATGCTGTTAGGGAAAACAATGAACCAAGTATCTAACAAACACTATAAAACTTTGCTGAAAAAATAAGAGACCTAATAAACGCACATATCATGCTATCCATATTGTCAACTCTCCCCAGTTTATAATCTATTTTATTTGTAGAAACCCAATCAAAATCCCAATAAGATCTTTTAAAGGAAAATATAGGTACTCAAGTTTATTTGAAAGAATAAGTGTCCTAAAATAGCCCCCCCCCACACACACACAAAAACAAATACTAAAAAAAAAAAAAAAAAAAAAGAGTAAGATAGAGCAGTTGCCCTATCAGGTACCAATACAAAGCACCCAGCTCTAGTGATTCACCAGGAGTGAGGTACTGGTAAGGAGTAAGAGCAGTGATGCCTGCAAAGTATCAGGGGCTCCAAGTGCTTTACAACAGATTCTATTATTAATATAACTACCCATCTTTATTATTGTCACTTTTCAGATGGTAAGGCTTAAGGTCTAGAAAAGTGAATGACTTGACCATGATCACACAGGTTCGAGGCAAGGGTCTGAACTCAGCTGACTCCAGGAAATCCAAACTACCTCACAAGAAAAATATTAATGTCCACTATCTACAGAGATTAAGAAGAAAAAAAAAAACCTACTAAATAACCTGGTATAAAAATGGACAAAGAACATCAACAGGCAATTACATTCACATGCAAATGGATATATTAAAAAGCTCAACCTCACAAATACTTATTATTAGGGTTGATAATATCTAGGGTTACAGAGAATACTTGGAAATGGGTACTCATGCTGCAGAAATGTATTACTTACACAGCAAATTTGGAAGGCAATCTGGTTTTAAAAGATGTAATCTGTATGCCTTCTCAGGAATTCCTCTTCAAGCATCAATCCCAAAAAAATCATTAAGCATAAGTACAAAGAGCCACATACAAGGATATTCAGTGCAGGTTTTTCTGTAAAACTGAAATACTGGAAAGAACCAAACTGCTCAACTACAGAGAATATGTTATGGGATGATACATAAAAAGCAAATTACATAGACTGACATGGAAAAGCACTGGTGCTCTATCATTAAAGGACAAAATAGCAAATCATAGGGCATACAGATTTGTAACCCATTTATTGGAAAAAGGATCTAAGAGAATAATAAAATGTGAGAAAATGAGAAAAAATAAGAGAAAAAAAGAAAGAATGAACATTTGTACATATTATGTGGAAAACGGCATTTTTTAAAAGGGTCTGCAAGGAAAGACACTAAACTATGAAGAGTAGATACTCAAGAGAAGAAAGTGGGATTAAGGCCTGGGAGTTGAAGGGGACTTTCACATTCTACCCACCATTCTTCCAAATAACTAAGTGTGTTTTTGTAATCTTGAGAGGACAAAAGCAAGTGACAAAGAACTTACTATCTTGTGTTCACTCTACAATTTTTTAAAGAAGCAATATATTTAACCTGGTAAAAAGAAAACACTAAAAACTGACCAAAGAGAATAAAAGAGCAATAAAAAGAAAATTACATATTAAGAGCAACTACTGACACCTATAAAGATTCAAAGCAACTGACACAATAAATTTTATTGTTTACATAATGATAGGCTCTGGACAGAGTGAAGACAATGGCGACAATGACAACACGTTTAAACTCCTATCACAAAATGATCTGTTACAAATTTCCAGTGGTTCAACATATTAAAATGTAAAATATATAAAGAAAAAATAAGAAATATAAATATTCAGATTTTTGCAACACAATGCAACATCCTTTAAAAAAAAAAGTTTGCTGTAATTGGGTATTTAATTCCAACAGTAATTCAAAACACAAAATCCTACATTTTCCTACCCCTCCCCAAAATCTGGATCTGGGGATTGCAGTATTAGAGAAGTATGCAAAAATAACAACTTCAGTGCTCAGAAACAAAGCATTTTCCTTATTTTAATGCATCAAGGCGCAAAAGTTTCAATTCCAAAAAGCCAATCATTGCTATAGGCGGATAAATAAAACAGATTTAACAACACTTTA
Organism: Mellivora capensis; assembly: GCA_004024625.1. Classification (NCBI taxonomy): domain Eukaryota; kingdom Metazoa; phylum Chordata; class Mammalia; order Carnivora; family Mustelidae; genus Mellivora; species Mellivora capensis. Next base: position 75,349 of record PISX010003119.1, on the reverse strand, counting down.
ATAATCAAACCCAACTAACATTATACTAAAAATATATATGTGTGTATATATATATGCAATACCTATTTTAGAAAAAAAGGTGCCTTGGTGAAAATGATTCTGAAAATATTCACTTGATGCACATTATGTACAAAACCTTCTGTATAAAAAATTAAATTTTCAATGAAATTCCATGTTCACATCCCATTTGAAAACTGTACTTGAAAGATAAGTAAGTCTACCTAATGGTTTCTGTCTGAAATCATGGCTAAGGCAGTTCTCCTTCCAAGGGCCCTCTTTTTCACCCACTCTGTCACTAATACTAATATAGACAAATATTATACGGATGCAATCTGACATGCCTATGTGTTATTACCTGGAGTTCTGGTTCACTGTTAAAATGGGATAGTTAATAGTTGCTACAAAGAATACTTTTTTTCTTAAAATATATTGTTTCTCTATTCCAAATTAAGCACTTACTTAAGACATTAAGAGGCTGATAAACCACTCCATTTGGTGTCAATATCAATAGCCCTATAAGAAAGAACTCTGTATTGGAATAGCTAGAAAAGTTTCCACTAAAGTAATAGTGCATCCTTCACCTGCATAGAATCAATTTGGCTTAATAGCTCTTTGCCCCCAGACACCAGTCTGGAGTTCAAATATGCTCTTGAAGGTACATCTCAGATTTGAGAAAACATCTCATATAGGCAATGTGAGGGTATATGGGATAATAAAACTTGTTAAAGTCTGTTCAGTGATTCTTACAGCACTCCTCATTCAGAGTAGCTGCTAAAGGTTAAGGTGGAAACGAAAATGGAAAAGACTAGGGGCAATGAAGCGGAGGTGGTCAAATATTTACACCAGTAATCATTTTACTGAGTCTTTAAGCAAATAACTGCAATGACCTGGTACCTCTAGCTCATCATTCTACAAGCACTGAGGATTTGAAGCTTAAAAGGTGAAAAATAGAATACCCTTAGAAAAGGGGAACAAGTCTGAGGCAAAAGTTGTAGGTCGTAAATATATATTTTATATGAACACACACCTGTGTGTATTATTCTGTATGTATTTACACATGTATTCACAAGATGCCCTGCAGTGTAGTTCAAAAGGCCTTTATCAAGGAACAAACTGATTCTAATATAGGACTTAGAGTTCATACCATCTGTATAAGAAACAAATGTGCATATATTCACATCATGTAAACCTTATTAACAAAAACATTTCTATGACACTAGGTTAAATAGGTTTTACCTAATCAGTGATGTAATCAGAACATTTCTTACACTGACAATCAAAATAATGAAAAATACACAACTGGATTTCAAATTCACAAGAAAAAAGATGTTTAGCATGGCAAACAAGAACAAAGTTCAGATTCCGGAGTAGGGAAAAATATCAAAACTTTATAAATCTCCTGGGATGCAATTGAATTACTGCATCAATTTTAGAAAAATAGACTCATAGAATGAACGATGCTGCTATGAATTCTCTCAACCACATCAACCCATATGTTTATCTTTTTCCTCTTTTGTTTCCAGCTGGAGGTTTCTTCAACTGAAGGAGTTGTCCTCCTGTTCCAAAACCTGCAGAGGCAGGATTGGACACCCCAAATGTCAAACCAGCTGATGCCGTGATGCCAGGATTGCTGAAGTTAAACCCAGATGTACTTGAGCTGCCAAAGCCTTATGTTTAGGGAAGAAAATATTCATATCAGAAGTTAAATCACAAATACAAATACAAAAAATGGGGATGAGAGATAAATTTCTAGCTAAAAGAATATATAATCTATAAAAACAGCAAATATCTTAGAACCCTAAATTTGTAACATGTAATTTTACAGGAAAATAATTTAGCTAACAACTAAGAGGCACCTTTAAAGACAGAAGTTTAGTGATCCAGGCCCAAAGAGAAAGCTTAGCACAAATAACTGAACTCAACACAAAACTTCAAGTTGTCAGATACTTTCCTGTTAATCAAATATGCCATGGTGCCTTCCTCCTCAGCCCCTCTAGAAACATATTACCAACATGTAGAAGAGAGACTTCACAACCCTTGGGCCCACTCCTATAATCCTAAATCCTCCAAGAAGGCGTTAGCCCACGATTTTCAGGGCAATGAACATACCAAAGAGTAGTAGCAATTGTTCAGATTTTGTAAGAACTCTTGCAAAACTAAGATCACGAACTATCACTGCCTACTTAAAAGTACCATATTTAGATTATAATCCTCAAACCACTGAATTCTATTGTTATTTTACTCTTCTGGAACTGCTGATTTTAAATGCCACTTAATTTTAAATGGAATTTCCTTAAAATTCCCTCAATCTAAACATAATTTAATAAGTACTATATCACTATTTTAGACATGCTATTTATCCCTAAGCACTGCATGTTAAAATTAAAACAAGCCATTATTTACAAACACAGAGAAAATGGAGAAGAAATTTGGAATTTTCTCCTCAAAGACTCAAAAAATTATATACCCAAATGACTCAAAAAATTATATACCCAAATGAACAAAGAAACCAATCAATCATCTCTCAGCCCGGTGTTCTTAAAACCAAAGGGACAGAAAACTAAAGAACATTTCTTTGGGAGAAAAATTATTCACCTAAATAAATAATGATAAAAATGGGTTAAAACCTTTATGAAGATGGGCTCATTTTATAATAACAAAGAGACTTGTTTAACCATGAAACTAGTCTTTGGGTTTAAAAGACTCTCTACTTAGTTAAAAGAGGACACAATTTATACCATACTAGTAAGTCTTGTTAGAAATATTTCACAAATCTTTTAGTTTATAAGAGAGATAAAACTATGTGATCTGTTAGGCTTGCATGCTTCAATCAGGGGGCAGAAACTGAATCAGGGATTATTTTTGGATACTGGAAATAACAATACTTATACTTTTAAATTAAATAATTTGTATCTTTAAATTTGCCTGAAATTCAGGCCAAAAACACACAAACCTGCACTAAGACTTCCTGAGGGTTTATTTGTTGTTCCAAATCCAAATGTGGAGGCCCCTGTGGTGCTGCATCCAAAACCAGAGCTAGTTCCAAATCCTAGTGGAAGGGTAATAGAGAAATATACAATGGTATGTAAAACATGGGTTAAAGGATACTGACAAGTAAAACCTAATATTATCAAAGATCTAACAAATACAGTGCTATTACAGAAATCTGCGATTTACTCTGTCTCATAAGACTTTTGGAAGAATCAGGTTAATTCTGAAATAAACTTTTTTTATGTATCTGGACTAAATTTATGACCCATCATAATTTTTAAAAGAACAAAGCCATAAAGAATAAGATCATATTAGTATTTTCTCTCCCAAATGAACTAGTAATGTTAGTAACCATCCAAATATGATGTCAAACAGATATAAATCTATCTACTTAGGGACAGTTCATTAAAAAATAAAAACAAAAAAGACGGACTAAATTCATAAATAAACCTGACATGCATAACAATTTAAACACCAAGTACCAAAAGGTAACTTTACTCTGCTTTTTACCAAAATGTTTTCACTTACAAACCTTTACCATTGAAAAACTGCGTAATTACAACAGTCAACCGTCAACCACGTTAAATCTACTCAGTAACGGTAGGCTACTGTCCCATACCAGCCGACATTAGCAATTGAGAAATTCAGAGTGGGAGCCTCATGGTTTTTCTCTTAGTAATACTATGTACAATTTAAATAAAGAAATATTTTTTGTTATATAAAGTTGAAGAGGTGATTCTAAGTAAAGACTTTGTTTCCATTCTCTTAAAAGTGCCCTAAAAATAAAATTCAAACTCTTCTTAGGCTACTTTGCAATAGTGTACCTAAAATACTGAGTTTGACAGTGTTATGGTCTATAATGCTAAGTAATATAATAGCAAATTGGATTATAGATCATAGGAAATATGTTGTCTGCCATAATTCTACTAATTCCAATAGAATCTACTATACTGTTACCTTGATTGCTCACTGGCTTCCCTCTTATGATGATGTATTTTAGTGGAAATAAGGGAACCTTATTCATTATATGACAATATGCTTGTTACAATACACTCTACCTTCAAATACCCATACCAGAGAATTGCAAATATGTTTGTATTTAGCATAATGACTTGCAGAAGACTTACCTTACTAGTTAGAATTAACTGATAAAACTATTAACTGCTATATATACAAGTATGCATAAGGCAAATATGCCAAAAATGCTGAGGAAAAGACAGAAGTCATGCTGTTCAATTATAATAAAATTATTTCCCCATTTAAAGTGTTCATTTACAAAAAAAGAAGATAACAATTAGTAGGATGTATGTCCAGAAGTAGATTGGACTCCAAACCAATGTTATTAAGACTACTGATTTTTTAAAGTTAATTAAATTTATTAAAACTAAGTAATTTTCAAGTTCACATTTTAGCACATTGCTTTGAAAATATGAATGTCTCTACCAATTAATTTTACTACTCTTTTATATTCACTATTCACCAAAGATGAAATGATTTTTTTAAGTTCTAAATCTAATACTAGAATGTACTAATTATGTTTGGAGAGAACTGTTTTTGTCAGATGGAACTTTCTCTTCCAAAATAGCAGACCCTCTTAGAAATTTTTTACAGGCTAGTATAAATTCAAATGTATAATAGTCCAATGCAATATTAGAAAAGTGAAAGTGTACCTCCAAGGTTTGAAGAACCTAAGCCACTTGATTGCAAGCCAGTGCCAATACCTGAGCCGAATGGCGTTCCAAAACTAACTCCCAGAGATGGCTGTGGCCCTGGTATAACAAAAAACAAAACAAAACAAAAACAAAACAAAAACAAAACAAAAAAAAATGGGGGGGAAAAAAAACAAATTTGCCTTACTCTTTCAAGATTAAAGTTTCTTTATGAAATTATTTTTTAAATAAACAGTGATTAATTTTGACAAATTCTATTCGCTAAAACTCAATTTTCAGGATTTATCTATACTAACCGATTTACCTATCCAAAAAAAAAAAAAAATTGTTTTTAAGTGACTTGTTTGTGCCACATAATTAAGAGGCTTACCACACTGATAGATGAATGTTAATTTAACCTACTAAATAACTTGAAATCTTTAATGTATTGTAAATTATAATTCTTTTAGTTTTACTTCTAGAATGGTTTTTGATCTCCCCGCTTGTTTTCTGATAAAATTACTTGGTGTAATCAGTAAAGGTTTTTATTTTTTTTTCCTTTTTAAAACGTTAGAGTCAAGTCTCAACTGATCAAAGAGACAGACACTAACATGGCAAAACTATCATGTTACTTCATAAGAGTAAGTACCAAAAAACTAGGCATCACTTTTTAATAAGAAATATAAATGATATATGCAATAAGTAGATAAAAAACAAGACAATGTTTTATTTTATTAAATTTATTGTTCATTTTAAAGCAAATCAATTACACAGTAACATGACAATTCCAACTTGTTCACAAAAAGTGATAACTGAGTTCTATTTTAAGCTCTGCTACATTACACCACTTATCACCTGATTAAATAAGATAGATAATGAACATTTACAAAGGCACCGCTGTGTACCTTGACAGATTCAATACATTCAAGATTTCAATTCAGAAGTTTCTTTCCAACATTTTGGAAAATGTACTCAGATGCAGAACAATTAGTCATCCTTTTCCCGTTTGTTACTTTAAAGATTTTGGCTGAGTTTGTTTGGCAAGAATAGCATCAAACTTACTAGCCTCTCTTTTTAACTACCTTTTTTTCTTTAAGCAGAATACAAAAATCTAAAAATCTCTCATTTGATAAATAATTTATGAAAATTATTCAATAAATTTCATAGTACAATCTTCAGTCTTGTCTTTTTCAAGCACAGTGATCAGTGCATCTCAAAGTTGAGGGAACTGCCAAAGTAATATACAGACTGAAATTTAAACTTCTCAAAAAAAATCAAAGCCTTCAAGTTGTTCAATGAAGAATGAGGTTTGTATATTCAAAAGGTAGTGTAAAATTATAAAGCATTAAAAAAAGAAAATGAAAACTGAGGAAACTGCGTTTTGCTACACTGGGACAGAAACTGGACTTTTCAAATAGCTTCTACCCAGAAAATAAAGAATAAGAACTAATAGCAGCCGGAGTTCTTATACTATTATTAAAAAATAAATTAAAAAAGGATTTAAATTTTTACATCCAGTTTGAGATCAATTTGAGAATAAAATACCTGCCTAGCAGCTCTTTTGTAAAATGTTACTATAGGAAAAAGAAACTAAGCATATTACCCTCTTACTTCTAACAAAAATAATACGTAGAAAACACACGTCCAGTTTCTTGAACACTGAGAGACTTAAGTGTCACATGTTGAAAGGAGGCACTGCTGGTGGAAGACCCTAAAGAATAATGCACACCACAGCCCTCAACCCTACAAGTCACAAGAGTTACTCAAATAACATGCTTTTTGTTGTGTGTGGGTCTGTTTTTAAGAGTAACCCTAATCATCAATATTCAGGATATTGGTAATCAAGAACTCTGACAATGACAAGACTTTCCATTGCACAACAGGTACATGATACTTTGAGTTTTGTACCTTCACACAAATTCTGAAGGCAACATCATTTATAAAACTAGTAGGCAAATGTATAACATTTTTTAATATTAAAAACTCATGATAAATATCTCCCATGCCAAAGTATTAGCATATATTACACTCTGGCCACCATATAAATTAGTTTCACTATTAGAAAGCAGAATCTAAATCCTTCAGGCAAAAGTCACGTAAACAATTCAAGAATTCTGTTTCAAAATCTGAATAGTCATTCAATGAGAGGCTTAGTTCCATAAATAAAACCAAGTTAGTAGTAATATATCCCAATAATTGCCCAAAGTGAAATCTTCATGTAGAGTAACATTTTACAAAAGTTACCGTATAATATATTCACACACAACAAAATCAAGTTTAGCACTGTAATTCATATTTTCCAGAATAAATTCTACTTTCTTAAAAGTAAAACTGCATTCACAGGAAAAGGACTAAAGTGCTAAAATTTTTTAGTAATTTTCAGTAATTACTCAAAATACCTAATGTAATTAGTGTGATTATTCCCGTCATATTTTAAAAATAATTTTTCTTAGAAACAAAAAAATGCCTTTTCCCCAATTTGAAAAATTTTACTTACTGATTTAATGGGGAATGTTCCTTTGGTTGTTAAATACAACAAAACCACAAAACTACAAGAAACTAAAATGAAATACTTAAAGTTTCCTATTTAACACTACATCTTAAATGTCCAAACCTACACTAAAAGCTAGAAATTAGGAATTCCTAACAAAATGTCTCAGCTCTCCTAAAAAATAGCAGCTAAGTCACATGAGAATAGTCTTATTGTGTAAACATCAAGAACTTTTAAAAGTGTCAAAACACAACAGCAAAACTTAATCCCAAGACATTAGCTTAAAACAATCTATCCTAAGTTAAAATTTTACTGATAATCCTAATGTAAATGTCTTAAGCTTTTTAAGAGGCTTCAAAAGCACTGGTGGACAAGTGTACTCAAGATCTACTAATATGTCATTTATCCATGGATTGATGCTTATTTCATACATAATTAGCCTGCTGGTTTTCATCAATTCTCTTCAAACTTCAGAAGCAATAACCATAAATCATGCAGGCCTAATCTCTATTATATTTTTTTCATTAAAAAACACCAAAGAAAAGTTAAGAAGTCACTTAAATCCATACCTCCACCTCCAAGAAAGACTATGCAGAAACCACCTTCAGAAGGTAGCAGCCTAAGAGGCTATCTGCACTTTTTACATTAATAAAGTTAAGAACCCATATGCAATCGAAAGCAAAACCCCTGTCAACTCAAACCTTGCACAGATCAACAATGATGTATAAAAACAGCACACCAGCTTTACCTAACTGAATCTAGATGGTCTTTACATTTTGTTACTGTCACTTAAAAAAAAAAAAGACATCCTCAAAGTCTTGAAACATAAAGAAGAATAAGTCACTGGGTACAAAGCACAATGCAAAAATTCCTCAACAGGCTGTAACTCATGAAATCAGTAGGTATCTAAGAAACCTAATCCATCTCCCTGTAGTGGTGACACGACTGGAATAACTAACATTCTGACTAGAAGATGCATAAAGGAATGCACTACAGAGCTGGGGAGGTCTTCGAAGAAACAAAAAGAGAAGACATAATGCAAAATTGTTATTACTACTGTTCAGCTTCTCAGTTCTAAAAATCCACACAACTCAAAATGAAAACAACGTGAGACTGTTTAGGTTGATAAATTACAATTCCTGCCAGCAGATGAGGAAGCCCTTATGTGGGTTTGAAAACTGCAGGGAACATAGAACACAGTCAAGTCTCCCTGAAGCCTGGCAAAAGTCACAAATAAAATTAAATGAGCAAAGACTCCTCAAGATGATTACTCTAAATCAAGCTAACATTTTCCACCACGACAGAGAGCAAACATCATACTCAACTCATATTGTTTACCTTTGTATCCTGGGAGCCTAGCAAATAGCAGGCACTCGTATTTATAGAACAAACATATATCTTTATATGACCATGAGCCCAAAATGCATGACCTCTCAAGACTGTGTATGTAAGAGAATTAAAAACAACAACCCTGACAAGTGGTTTTGCTTCAAATTTAGTTGTATATCACAGAATATAATTAATTCATTTATGCCATGACACTTTAAGTAACTGACCTTTCTCAAGTTGTATTTATTAAAATGGAAATCCCTTATGTTTTAAAGAATACTTAACCAAAACCCATGCTTATCTGATCTATTGTAGGATTAATATTGGCTCTAAAAAGTAAATTGGTACTATGCTGGTTTGATTAGCTGGTTAAATAATCAGGAGAACTGATAATCATTAATTATGGGACTGATTCCTATACTGACTTGATGGGAATCGGCCACATACTGATTTTTTTCCCTCCGTAACTTGAGAATGGAATCCTACACTCCAGCCAGCTAGAGAAATACTACAGAGTGCCACTGTGAGCCACTATTCACATGGGTCCAGCCATGGAATGTGGACGATTTGGCATAAACCAATCATCAGCCATTCACTGATGGTAAGTCAATTCTGTCATCTCCAAATGTGAAGAATAATTTTTAAACTGCCAGTACTGAAAACCAGAGAATGCTTCCCTAGTAGAGGCCGCCTGAATGCAATCTAGATATGCCTGTTTTTTACTCTTTTTGTACTGTATTTACTACTGGACTATATGGAACTCTCAGAAAGACACATGCTATAGAATAATAAGCATTACTCAATTTATGAATGAGCAAAGTAAAAATCAATATCCATTAACACTATATTTTCTATGTCACACTTCAAGCCTGACAAAAAAACAGACTGTAGCAAAGACAATAATCTCTAAAAAAGACAGGACCAAACTCCATACGCAGAAGTAGACCACAAAAATGTTTCTCTCATTAGAAGTGGAATTAAACCAAGGACTAAATTATCTGCTTTCCAGTATCTCACCAATTATTTTCATCATCTGCCCAGCTTCCCCGTTCAAACTTCTTAATGTGCAATCCAGAACATTGCAAAACATCTTTTTCCTGCTCTTGCTACTGTTCTGCTCATTCTGAAAAGGTACATATAATTCTAGCATGTACTTTCTTCCAAATTTGGTTAAGAGGGGACCTGTACTCTGTTTCCAGTCATTATGCATAAAAACAATGAAATGATCTTTAACACACCTTCAGTCATAACAATGTACTTCATCCTAAATGTGGGTACTCTGTAATCACTATGTATGAGGAAATGAGAATGCACCATCGATCAGTATCATATATGAAAAATGCAAAGTATGGCTGGATTATCTCTGACTTTAAAACAATAAATGATACAATCACGATTTTAGAATCTAATATTCTTAAATGTAATTCGGTAGTGAAACACCATATTCTAAAGGGCATTTATAGCAATACAGCAAATAACATTAAGTAATTCACAATACTCAATACCTAATTGGTGTATTAATTATTGCTAAGACTACCCTGCATTTTTTATCAGGTATGTTTATAATTGTGTCCATCACAATTTTTAGATTGTATTGGAACAGCTACTCATAGAAATTTCTTCAGTGCTAACACAAAAGGAAGACTTATAAAAATGCACATCAATGTTCTGCATTTGGACAGTAAGAAGCTATAACTTGAATGCATTCAGACCTGTAGCAGGCTGTTGCTGCTGTGTAAGTGTTGCAGCCATGGCAACGGCTGCCGCATTTGGCATGTTGCTGAAAGGGGTGGGTCCAGTAGTAACTCTGGGTGCATTCTGCCACTTCTTGGCTTCTGCTCGCCTGGCTTCAAACACATCTACAGCATCTCCTAAGAACATTTTCCTGTAGCCAAGGTACTGTTCTTTTAGCACCTAAACGAAAGAAAAAAGAGACGGTTAATAAGTCAAGTTCTTTGTTGACTTTGGTATTGTATGAATAATCTAACCAGGAAATAAGCCCGCAGACAGATGAGACACCACCAATATTATACATTCGCCCTAAAGTGCAAATCAAAGTGGGGCACGGTGTGGGAAGTGATGCATGCAAGCTCTATTACTTTCTTGAGTATTTTTTTCCCCTACTTTTGTCATGTCTTTCCAATAAGTGGCCTAAAAATATTCTGGCTCCATGATGCTCTCTTTAAAAATGAGTTAGCAAAGCTTTTAAACAAGCAAAATAGTATCTAAAATTCTATTTTCAATACTCCAGTTTTTCATATTTCTTCAACACCCAACCTTTTGATAACTTTTAAATTCAAAAGGCTAAAAACATGTACTAAATATGTATCTGTTAAATCCTTCTTTAAAAGGCCTAGGTGACACAGGTTAAAATAAAAAGTCCTTAGCAGAGAGAGCTTGGAGGCTTTAAGGAGAGCTTTCACTTTATCAGTATTATCTGACTATTTTACAATAAGAATGATTCATGTTGAGCTTGTGTCACCAAACTGGGGCAGAGGGGCAGGGGCGGGGGGCAGGGAAAGTGAACTTTAATTTCAGAGTAAGAAAGAGAAATTACCAAGTTCATAAAATAGATTGGTTCACATGGTGCAAAATCTGCCTTGATTAAAGCCATTAATAGGAGCGATTCTACTGCACATCAGAATTACTAAATACTTTTTCATTAAAGGTTTAATCTAAGTTAGATCAGTTTTAAACAATGTTTTAAAGAAATGCAGAATTTTCAGATTTCCTACATTCTCAGCAGAAATTAGTAAGTATTAGTCTTTTTGGTCTTAACATGTATTTAGAAATCTTACTGTTATTTGCAGTAAACATTACCATCCTCTATTTTGTGTAGTCATCAGTATTTGATGTTCCAGTTCCAAACTTTCCTACCTCTATAATGTATTGAAGCAGGCCTACCAAGAACTGAAAACTAGGAAATCCAGTCAGATGTAGGGTATGTGACACCAGAAGAATGAATTTTATTAAAATTGATCTCCCCTAGTCCATCCTCCCTTTTCTCTGTGCATATATATATGCATATACCCATGCAATGTTTGGCACCAACAGCCCATAAATTTTAGTTCTACTTATACTAGAAAATAATGACCTGCCTTCAAGACTTGAAAGACAACTGGTTTCAGGAAAAGGGGAAAAAAAAAAAGAAGAACTGACCTCAGCCATGATTTATATAATTACTGATACAACGTCCAATTTTGTTAATGTCCCTGAAGACTGGCTGGCTCAGGTAATTTAAGCCTGTTTCAGCAGATTATCTCGTGAAAAAACAACACACAAGAAACAAAAATAAAAAACCAACTCACTGGAAATTTCTGTAAGTCAGTCAGTCTAGAAATTATAGTTTGCTCACTAAAAGCAGCTGAAAATAAACGGCAACATAGCAAATCTGCTCACAGAACATCCTTTGGTTCTTAGGGATGTGCATTACAAAAAAAAAAAGAGAGGTCAAGTTGTCAGGTCTAGTTTATCCAACATGATCAGAGGAGATAGTGTGAATCCATATGTTTTATGGTCATGTTACCAAAAAGGGTAGTTTTCAAACCAGAAAGGAGAAACTGCCATTGAAAAAGCGTGTATACTTACAATTGATATGTCTAGAATTTGCTTTAAAATATTCCAGAGGGGAAAAGCATCTCTGTGTGGAAAATTGATAAAACAAAACCAGCAGGATCTTGGTAATGGTTGAAGCTGAGTGGTGAGTAGCTGGGCATTCATTACAGTAGTGCCCTATTTTTTGTATGTGCGTATATTTGAAAACTTTCACAATAAAAATTAAGAAAAAAAAATCTGCACAACACAGACTTCAAAGCAGCAATAGGGAATCATCTTTAGCCCTTTAAAAAACTAAAGTAATATTTATTACAGACCTATAAATTTCAAGAATATTTGATAAAAAATTCTTTAAGATTTTTTTGTTTTAAGATTTTATGTATCAACCTGAGAAAGGGCTAGGGTGAGAGAGCACAAGAAGAGGGGGCACCAGGAGCAGTGGGAGAAAGAGAAGCAGACTCCCCGCTGAGCAGGGAGCCTGATATGGGACTCAATCCCACCACCCTGGGATCATGACCTGAGCTGAAGGCAGACGCTTAGCTGACTGAGCCACCCAGGCATCCCTAAAACTAAACTATTTAAAAAATTTGGTTTAGAATTTTAAAGATATTAAAGCAAAAGGCCCAAATTATGCTCATTTCAAACATGGTATAATTTAAATGGTTAACTTTTTAAAACATTTATTACCATGAACAGATTAAAATAAAAATGAAAATAATGGTAATCTCAAACTTTATTCTACGCAGTTACTAATTTATTTAGACTCAGGTTTGGATACTTAGAATTTTAAAGATTTTTCTAACTATATAACTCCAAGAAAGGATTTAATTATATTTGCCCAACTAGTTGGAAAAAGTATACTTATATTTAACATTCACTTAAATTTTAAAAACTAACATTATACAAGGTACAAAATATTCATTGAAAAATTATTTTTATTATTTAATAAACAAATAGTTCCCTGTATTTAAAAGGGAAAAATGTTTAAGTACTTGATGACCAATAAGTATTTAAATTATATGTAAAATTAAAGCAGTGCAAAATGATTTTGCTAACTAAGAAAGTTTATTTTCTGTAGTGCTGCTTATAGCAATATAGATGGAAACAACCTAAATGTCCAACAAAAGAGGATTGGGTAAGGAAACTATACACGTATATACAATGAAATCCTATGTAACTACTAAAAATGATGTTGAAGAAATATATGTATTAGCACAGGAAGTTGTTTACAATGTATTACTGAAAAAAGTTAAAATAGCTGACTACATAGAATACTTGGATCTTTTTCGGAAAAAAAAATAGATCTGTGATTGTGTCTGAGCATGATTATGGATTATTTTAGTTTTAGTGTTTTTCACTTACATGTAATTTTAGCTAGTCCTATAATAGGCATGAATGCTCTGCAAATAAACAAATACCTCACTTGGGTCTAAATATACAGATATGTGAACTGGTAATGAAAACTTACCTTTACATTTTCATGAATAGACTGAAGTTGTGCAGCTAAAGCTACAAATGTTTGATAAATTTTCTGCATAGCCATTGACAAATCTATAAAAGAAAATTATATTATCACACAAATATCTATGTAACACAATCAGTATTATTTTTCTGTAACTTGAGTCCAATTTTTGGTACAAAGTCTAAGAGGAGAAAACTACATGAATATTTGCATGAATAAGACAAGACAACACAGTGAGCAGACTGAGAGTGGGTGTCTGCATCAGTCATCAGGGGAAGAGAGGAGGCCCTGAGACTTCTGCCCTGGTTAGCATAGTAACAATTCACAATAATGCACCTTCTATTAACAGAGAATAAAGATCTAATCAAGGCTTTAAGGAAATTTTCCTACAGCAGCTTAAGACAACTACTAGTAGTTATTTAAAATATCTACTATGTAATAACACCTTAACTTCTTTTACCAAAAAATAGTGCTATCAAAAAAAAAAAAATCACCACAGAAAGCATGTTACCTTGAGGAGTTATATGTGAGTTATTCGCTTGAGTGGCAAGATGGTTTTCTAGTTCTTCAATCTGCTGTCTGTACTGCTGAAGCTGTACCTCAAACTGCTGAACCAAGATTCTGAAGTAGCTACACGAAAACATTTACAGAGTCAGATAGAAGTTTTAAAAATATTCCTCTCCTTACATTCAAAATACCAAATAAATATATGCTCCCATTTAAGTAGGCCTTTGACTTAGTCTGACAACCTAATGACAGAGCACAGATAATATTGAAAGAAAAACTAACAGGTTATCACAAATGCACACCCTTACTCTAATCATGAAAAATCCCAATTAAGGGATAATCTACAAAGTAGCTTTATATTCTTTAAAAGAATCAGGGTCATGAAAGACAAATAAAGATTGAATAACTGGGGCGCCTGGGTGGCTCAACTGTTAAGCGTCTGCCTTCGGCTCAGGTCATGATCCCAGGTTCCTGGGATCAAGCCCCGCATTGGGCTCCCTGCTTGGCGGTAGGGCTGCTTCTCCCTCTCCCACTGCCCCTGTTTGTGCCCTCTCTCACTGTGTCCGTCTCTGTCAAATAAATAAATAAATAAATAAAATCTTAAAAACAAACAAAACAAAACTGAATAACTGTTACAGACTGGGAGAGATCAAGGAGAAATAACAACTAAATGCAAAGTGAATAGAATCCTGGAATCGGAAAAGTACACTGGTAGAAAACAGATCAGATCCTGGAAAAGAAAAAGCACTTTAGTGGCAAAGTCAAAATTCAAGTAATTTCTGTAGCTTGGTTAACAATATCATGCCTATATTAATTTTCTATTCTTGGTTAATTTCCTATTCTTGGTGGTTACACGGTATATATGTTAATGTTAAGGTTGACAAGGTAAGGGAAATAAGTAAATTCTTTGTACTACCATTTTTGCAGGTTTTCTTAAGGTTTAAAATAAGTTCAAAATAAAAAGTTTTTTTAAAAGGGTGCAATTGTCAACCAGATTTTACAAGGAAGCACTTAAGGTTCTTATATTTATAATCTAAAAACACTATAGTGTTTAAAGAAAGAATGTGTAGTACTACTAGTATTCTGATAAATTTAACCAGAGAATGCTGCTAGAAAGATAAAAAGGGACCTTAAATAGCATGCAAAGCAAGCTGAATGTTATTCTGTAAGAAATGGAGAACTATAGAAGCTTTTTGCAGTGGAAAATGATACAATTCACCCATTTTAAAACTAGTTCTGATGGCAGCATGGAGAACAAAACAGAGGGATAAAATATCAGAGGCAGTCCAGTAAGAAAGCACAGACCATGCCAATCTGAATAAGAGGAGCATCACTATCCTTGTTAATTTCCTAATTTTGATCACTGAATTGTGGTTATGTAACAGAATATTACACTTAAGGAATACAAACTAAAATACTATAACATAAAGAGCATCATGTCTGCAAATAACTCAAACTTAATGTATGTATATACACATAAAGAGCAAAGGAACAAAACATATATAGTAAAAATATTAACATGTAAGGAAACCGGATAAAAGATATATGGGAATTCTTTGTTTTATCCTTGAAACTTCTCTATAAGCCTGAAATTATATCTAATAAAAAGCTAAAAGAGAAAGTGAGGGATCAGAAGTCAGACAGACCTATACCACTCACAAGCTCAGGGCTTCACCTCTTCATGCCTCAGGCTCCTCATCTCTAAGAATGGAATAACAACTGTAGAGTCTAGTTTTGTGGAAAATGAGATAAAGCAGGTAAAGTGCTAAGCATACCGCTTGGCATATGGTAAGCATCTGATAAATATTAGCTATTATTATCTCTAGCAACACAAAAGGATATAAAGAAGAGACAAGATAGAGATCACAGGGCAACTTCACAAATATACAACCTAGGTAATGAAATTACAGATGAATTTTTTTCAATTTTAACTTATCTACATTTTCTAATTGCTCTTCCTGAAGACTTATTGCCTATGTGAATAAAATATTTTAAGCAAACAAGTAAAAGGGCTAAACTATTTCTAGAATGCTGTCTTTTAAGAAGGGACTATCATAAAATTATTTTTAAATTAAAAAGTCCTTATTGGTAAAATATAAGATTCTACTACCTGCAAAATTTAATATAGTGGAATAGGCCCTATAACAGGTAAATAAAGTATAACTGCATAATAGTGGTTAAAAGCTTAGATCTTAGCTGTTAATTGCCCTCCAATAAAATGAAGGTAAGAACTACCTTCTTAGGGTTATTATGAGAATTAAATGGAGAAATCCACGTAAACTGCTTATTAACTCAGGTCTGCTACAGGCTAAACTAAAATTCTTAGCCCGTGATTGGATTGTTTTGCTTTCTTAAAGTGAGAAAATCCAGTAACTTACTCAGCAGGAGCTGTGTTTTCATGTTGGAGTCCAGGTGGTGTTTTCTGGGTTCTTAAAGCTATTTCAGCATTCTTTAACTCCTAATAGATCAGAGGTTTATAAAAAACAAAAAACAAACCAAAAAAAGTTAAAAAAAAAAATTTTCTCTGGACTGAAATTTCAAACAATTCACACACGTTATGAGAACATGCTATATTTAACCTGCTTTACAATGTTGCTAAAACCTCTTCCAAACAAGACAAAGTACATATTTTTTAAAACTTTATGATAAATTTATAATGACTTGCTGATCTATTTTAACAGCTATGGTCTTCAGGGTGCCTCGGTGGCTAGGTCAGTTAAGCGACTGCCTTTGGATCAGGTCATGATCCCAGGGTTCTGGAATTGAGCTCCACACTGGGCTCCTTGCTCAGCCTGCTTGTCTCTCTGCCTGCCACTACCCCTGCTTATGTTCTCTCTCTCTGTCTTTCTGACAAATAAATAAAGAAAATCTTAAAAAAAAAAAAAAAAGAACTATGGACTTCTGTAAAATTCATGAGGTTAATTCATCTACAGCAAAAGACTATTATTTAAAAATCTTTAATATACAAATATAGAAAATGCTGTTTTAAAAAAGCAAGGTAGCAGCAGTAATAATGTCAAGGCTGATGTAGCAGCAGTTAAAATTCTAGTAACTTACTATGTACCAAGCACTATGCTAAAAGGCTTTATATGTACTATATCATGGTCTATCCTCAATAACAACCTTCTAATCTACGTGACATCCCCCTTGTGACATCTCTCTTATACCAATGAAGAGGAGAACTTACAAGGACATGAGGTAACTTGTCCAGACCCATGTAGCTGGAATACCTGAGAAATGTATCAAAGCAGCCCCGTAGTGCAATTCCAATCTTTTAACCAGCGGTTTTTCAAGACTGATATTCTGGTTTTACCACATTACATCCCACTCTGCTAACACCACAGATTTTCAATCTCTATTTAAGTTCTCTTACTTTAAAAAAAAAAAAAAAGTACCTTAACTTTATATTCCCTGCAGCAACCTCTTGCCCTCATTTTACTGTCAAACTAAGTCTCTAACAGTCCCTACCTGTTCTTTCCACTTCCTTTTCACTTTTTTTTTTTAAAGATTTTACAGACAGAGATCACAAGTAGGCTGAGAGGCAGGCAGAGAGAAAGAGGAGGAAGCAGGCTCCCTGCTGAATAGAGAGCCCAATGCAGGGCTTGATCCCAGGACCTTGGAATCATGACCCGAGCCAAAGGCAGAGGCTTTAATCCACTGAGCCACCCAGGCGCCTGCCCTCCTTTTCACCTTCATCTCAGTCTTCCATCCTATCCGACTTCAGGACAAATGCCCTGGAGGGGTCTGGACTATTAACTCTGAACCCTGCCTACCTCTTGCCAGGCCAAGACTCATAATCAGTGCTTCTATGATACCAAACTACTTACAGATCCTCAAACATACCTATTTCATGGCTCCATTCCTCTGCTTCGTAGTCTACCAGCCCAGTAACACCCATGTTCAAGATTCAGCACAAAGGTATCCTAATTCTGGACAGATGATAAAAGTGCCCACTTGAGCCCTTTGTGCCTCTATCATACCGTGTCCCTAGAACATGCTACCCAATTGATTTAACTCACTCTCCCTAGCATATTTTAAGTCTTTTGATCCTGAACACTTCTGCTCTGTAACAGATCCTTAAAAATGCTCACTGACTACGTGTAACCTCAATAAACCACTGACACTTGCCCTAACCAAAAAGAAGAAATTTTAAATACTTAAACTCTTAATTAAACTCTTGAGTTATGTTACCAAAAAATTAAGGATTTAAGAGACTTTGCTTCCATAAGGTTCTGGTCTTCGCAATCACAACACTGTTCCTCAGAATTGCCTGTTATTTCCCAAAAAGGCTTTCTTTGAAGAAAAACTTAGGGTTAAAGAATACTGATAACTACCTCACTAAGGGAGTAAGAATATGTTCTCAATTGGTAATTCACTAAACTGAGGGTAGAACAGTAATTCCTGAATTAGAAGTAAGAATCTTAGATCAAATTTTTTTGATGTCACCTGTAAATATTTTCTAAACTTGATTTAGATGACTTTTTTCTTATGAAAACATTCTTTGACTCATCCTCTTCTTTTTTTTTGCCACCATTATACTCCACCCAATCTTTTATTATTTCATTTGCACAACTAACCTTTTAGTATCTTTGGGGTTGGGTTTTTATCTCTTAAAGACTATTAATAAGTCTGGTACATAAAAGGTATTCAATACTGGGGCGCCTGGGTGGCTCAGTGGGTTAAAGCCTTTGCCTTTGGCTCAGGTCATGGTCTCAGGGTCCTAGGATCGAGCCCTTCATTGGGCTCTCTGCTCAGCGGGGAGGCTGCTTCTCCCCGTCTCTCTCTCTGCCTGCCCCTCTGCCTACTTGTGATATCTGTCAAATAAATAAATAAAATCTTTTTAAAAAAGGTATTCAACAAATATTTATAAATGGACTCATCTAGTGCTAGAGTTACAGTGGATCCCATTATAGCATTCATTTCTCTTTTTCTTGAGTTTACCTCCTCTATTACTGTGCTAATGTCCCTTCCCATATAATTTGATCCATTTCACATGAAATTTGTAATTTCATGTAATGTTTAATCAGAATCTAAACATTCTCCACTGTCTAAAAGCATAACTAACATTTCCTTCCTCCTAGAAAGATGATACAAACATATCTGATGATGTATACAGAAGGAATAAGTAGAAAAGAAACATGGGAGAATTCATTAATCATATTTAGCTGAAGTTTGTAGGCAATCAGGAAATCTGAAAGCAAACAATAAAGGCTTTGAATTCCTCTTAAGTTTCATAGTTTAGAATAGCTACTTAACACATTTTTATTAAAAATATCACAAAGTATTCTCTAATAGTTGACTTGGAGACACATAAGTACATACAAACTTCTAATTTTAAATCAAGTAAGTCCTAGGTATTTAATGTACAGCATGGTGACTATAGTTAATAATACTGTATTGTATATTTGCAAGTTGCTAGGAGAGTAGATCTTGAAAGTTCTCATATCAACAGGAAAAGTCTTTTTGCCTAAGTATAGTAGTAGATATTAACCAGATTTGTTGGGTCATTTTGCAATATATACAAATATTGGATCATTACATTGCACACCTGAAACTAATATAGTTTTATATGTCAATGATATTTCAATAAAAAAGGGCATACAAGCACTTTTCAAATTTTTACTTAATGTAGTATCACTTTATTTATGAAGAGCATAGCACTCAGATAAGCCCATGTTTGTTTGTTTTTTTAAAGATTTTATTTATTTATTTGACAGACAGAGATCACAAGTAGGCACAGAGGCAGGCAGAGAGAGAGGAAAGGAAGCAGGCTCCCTGCTGAGCAGAGAGCCTGATGCGGGGCTCAATCCCAGAACCCTGGGATCATGACCTGAGCCAAAGGCAGAGGCTTTAACTCACTGAGTCACCCAGGCACCCCTAAGCCCATGTTTTTAAAAAGGCGTATCACAGGGGCATCCAGGTGGTGCAGTTGTCATGAGATTAAGCCCCGCATTGGGTTCCCTGCTGAGTATGGAGTCTGCTGGAGATTCTCTGCCCCTCTCCCTCTGCCCCTTCCACTGGTGAGCGAGTGTCCTCTAAAAAATAAATAAATCTTCAAAAAGGCGTTTCACATAAAGTTCTTTAACAGATGAGAGAAAACTTTAGGGAAAGATTTCTAGACTGCCATGATCCAATGAAGTATATTTTATAATTGTGAAATATAAACCAAATCATCTACCATTCTTCCCCAACAATGTAGATAAGAACAATGTATTATATATTTTACATATATTATACCATAGAAAGAAAAAATAAGTACACATGAATGACAAAAAACAGGAGCCTCATTAACATTTTTAACTAAGACATAAGACTGGCAAGTCATCAGAATTTTTAATACTTAAAAAGCATAATACAGTTTTTATTTAATGGCTGACAGATTTTTAAAAACATATTTTTCTGCCTCGCTTGTACAATATAGCAATTTAGCCAGCAAGCACTCTTAGGAAACAAACTAGTTAAGAGTATCAGCTCTTCCACTTATTGACAAACCCTTCCATTTATTAACAAACCTCTCTGCCCATATTCTTATTTATATAACAAAGATAAGACTGCCTACCTCATAGAGCTGTCAGGAAAACTAAACTGGACTAATATAAATTGCTTAAAATACTGCCTCATAAATAATAATAACTCAATACAACCTAGTGACTACTATTATCATAGCAACTTAAAAGTACTCAAGCTAGGGCTCCTGAGTGGCTCAGTTGGTCAAGCGACTGCCTTTGGCTCAGGTCATGATCCTGGAACCCAAGACTGAGTCCTGCAACTGACTCCCTGCTCAGCAAGGGGTCTGCTTCTCCCTTTGACCCTCCCCCCTCTCATGCTCTCTTTCTCTCTCTCTCTCTCTCAAATAAATAAAATCTTTTTTAAAAAAGTACACCTGCTATACAGTTTTCTTACAGTATATCTGTATCAAGTCTTATAACCTATAAAATAATAATTTCTACTTAAATAAAACAAAACAAGACCCTACAATAAAATTACTGTAAGTTAGTTTACCTGAGCAGTTTCTATTTTCAACTTGTCAATATTGAGGGTGTTCCTCTGTAATCCACTGGCAGCCAGTGACAGAAGCTGCTTCAGAGCTTTAATATCTTCTTGTACTTTAAGCATGGCTTTTGAAGACATTCTACTAATTTCTTCTTGTACCTGTTTCTGTTCCTTCACAAATTTCCTAAAAAGATACATAAAACTGAATTTAACAAAAAACACACCTTTGGTTTCCTACAGGAAAAAAGTACATTTACTATGGGTTGGTCAGAGTCCTAGCGTTTTAAAAAGGAAATATTAAAAATTCATCCACAGTTCACATGCTTTTTTCAGAATGACAGTAACAGAATTTTAATTCCCATTATTCTGCTTTGTTTATAAAAATATTAAAATTTTTACCCAAGTTAAAATGTTAAAGAGGAACAAGAGATGTTGCCCTTAAAATAGATTCTAACATTCTTCAACATGATATATCTAATTACATTTGACACACTTACTGGAGGTTTTCAACATCCTGGCAGATGACAGGAGGTAGATTTTCATCCTTCAGTGCTTTACTATCCCTAAGAAAAATGCCAGAGATATATTAAAGCCTTTGAGATTATAAAAAGCTGACAGCTGAGTTCCACTACAGTAAGTGTTAAAGGGGAGGAAGTAAAACAAATATTCCCCATTTACAGCTCTCATGGTTCATTTCAAATCTCTTTATAAAAAACTTAAGTTTCCTGACCTTTAAAGTAGCTTTAACAATTCATCTGACAGGGAGATTTCTTTTCTAAAGAAAGTCTAAAAAGACTGGCATCTATCATAAGTACACATAAATGCATCTGACCAAACGTTTAAGAAAAAAAATTAGAAAATACAAGAGATTAAATATTGAACTAAGTTCCCCTGGCTCAAAAATTCTATGACTGACCTTTTATTCGGTTCAAAAATATTAAAGCATTCATTAAAGGAAGTCTACAAACTTCACATAATGAGATGCTCATTATATTTTACTTGATTTTAACAATTTCAATTTATTCTTCAACAAAATAAAACCTAGAGATAGGCTAAGGGAATCATAAATATTTAATGAGGATAGGAATAGGTGAAATTTGGCATCCTGTAATGTAATTATGAGTTAAATTTCAGTCACAGATCTGCTACTACTTCCTTGATACAACCCTAAGCGAACCTCAGTCTCTTCCAGCTTTCTCATTTATGTAATAGGGCTAAAATATACATAAGATATTTTGGAGGCATGAACTTGATCATTTATTTACAAATGTTTTATCTAATGTAATACAAATTAGGTGAGAAAATATAAGTGGTAGTAAAAACAGTGATCTTCAAACCTATATGATGTATATGGAGGCTTTTCTCCCTCTTCATCATCAGAAAATAAATGGGACTGGTATAGTAGTTTATATATAAAAGGTATATATACGTAAAACTGAGCATAAAGTATTCCAGAAAGAATTGGTTATAAACTTTCCTAATGATTAAAAATTAAAGATCTGACCTTCCAAAATCTTTCCAGAGCATATGTTTATTATTTTATTTTAGACAAAAATTGATTCAAAGACTTTTTCTTCTAAAAGTCTATATAGTTTCATTTACTTCCAATGATACCACCTGCCTATAAATTAACAAATAAAATTCTTCAAATAAAATATTTTAGAAGTTAAACTGTAAACTTACTCTGGTCTTGTTCCTGTTTTATCACCTAGAAAATTCAAGAAGCTTCATGTAAAAACAGGTCATTTAACAATGTATTCCAAATTCAAGTTTTAATTTAACACAAAGGTATAAACAGAAACTTCTAAGCATTTTACAAACAGACTCTTAGCCATCATGTGAGGTCACTTGTCACAAACTCCAAACATAACATACTATGGGCACATATTTGTATACACATAAACAGTTGTGTAGCTGATTTGTATCTATTTCTTTCAAGGGCAAGAATCTTCCCCTTTCAACTATCTTCTATGAAAAATATTCTTGTTTAGCACGGTTTAACTCCTGCAAGTTCTACTTAATGCTTTCTTAGGTTCTATCAGTTTAGAATACTAAAATATGTCAGACTACCTGGATGTCTCTAAATATTTTACAAAAGCAGCAATTTTTTTAAGATGATGTTTTTAATGTATACAGATATATCAACAACTTTCTCATGAACACCTATTTAGTGGTTATCATTATTAGTGTATGTCTAAAAGTAGAAAAGTAAAAATGCTCCATCAGCAAAATGCAGTGACTCACTTTCTGCTTTTCCAGAATTTATTTCACACTACAAAATAAGACCTTCTTAATTAAGAAAATACAGGAACACACAAAACTTCATCCCATCAAAGAACCTTAATGGTTCTTCTTACAACCTGTTTTGGCACTTACACACATATTTTTAAACGTGATCAAGATGACCATAAGTTATGTTAACATATTTTCTCAGGATGTTGTAATTAAGTCTTTTTCATGTCACTTAACATGATTTTAAATGACCACAGAATACTGATGAATAGCTGTACCAGAACCTTTATGCCCAACCCTCTTCTTCACATATAAGCATTTACTATATAAACAATGCTGCTACAGTCAATGTCTTTATCTCCAAATACTTGAGCAGGACTTTATTTGTATTCCCCAAAAAAAGGAATTTATAGGTCAAAGATTGCATCAAGGAAAGCTGACGTATTATCAAACTGATCCTTTAAAACAACTGTTCCAATTTATCTTTCCACCTACTATGAATAAGTAATTTTTCCATCACACCCTCAACAATGTACATTTTTCTAAAACAATCACTGCCAGTACATAGGTGATAAATGCCACTTCATTATAATCTAAATTCATATTTCTGACAGTACTAAGTAAAACACTTCAAATATTAATTAGACAAGTCTATTTCTCCTTTAGTGAATGGTCTATTCAGACTATTTGTTCATCTCTGAGGTATGTTTCTCACTGAATTCTAAAAGCTATTTCAACATTAAGCATATTAATTGTCTCATACATGTATTTCATGTGTCTATTTCTAAAATGAGACCCTAATTTTAAGATACATCTCAATTTCAGATGTTAAAATGTGAAAAAAAATAAGCATCTAAACATCAAGTATTTTATTTCCAATGTGTCATTTACCTTTTGCCTTTGTCCATAGGATTTCTTTTGTTTATCTTTTTAATCTAACTACAATTTATTTTTCCTTACTTTGTATTTTGATATTTCTCTTTCATAGTTAACATTTCTGAAATTGGTATCCATGTTCTACAGATGGAAACCTTTCATTGGACGAGATACAGTAAGATAAAGTAGGGATTTAATTTTTTTTCCCCACAGACTTCAACTTTTTTATTCATTAACATACTATTTTGCTCTTTCTTTGCTATTCCACTTTTACTATATTTACAGAAGTTTATATACACACAAACCTGTGTATATAGAACTTGGGCCTGTTTTTAGCCTACCATGGGCCTTGACTAGTCCATCGAGCTCTGCATCTGTAATACCTGCGGACTGCTATAAAAGCTCGCTGTCAGCACTCCAACTCTGTTCCTGCCCTCTGGCACATTATCTTCCACATGGCTGCCAGAATGCTCTTCTTCAAACGCGTATGTCATGTCATATTATTCACATCAAAACCCTAGTGGGTCTCAACTGTCCTCCGTGTAATTACAAAACTCTTTAAGATGACACACACGGCCCTTCCCTTTTTGACATCTGGAATCTGATCTTCCCAAGCTGCAGCTCGCTGGTTTTCCAGCAGTTCTTCAAAAGAGTAAAGATCATCCTCGTCTCTAGATCTTACTCCATGCTGCCTCCACTTACAGAACATTGCTTCCTACCCCTCTTCATCTATCAAACCCAATACAGCAGGTCCAGGCTAACTGATGCAGCTGCTAGGGAAACAGAGAAATCCTTTAGATTAATAAAGAACCCCCTGACACGTATAGCAGGTTAAAAGGAACTGGATGTGGTGTATCAGGTCATGTGCACTTATTCTACATACTCCTTCTGTTCAACTCTGAGGCACAACACGAGAGGAAGACAATGGGGGAAGGCGGGGGGGGGGGAGATTAACTCCTTATATTTCTCTTACTCCTTTGCCTCAATCAGGTCTTTCACGTGGAGCCTAAAAGCAATTACAATAAAGAGAGAACCAGTTTCATAATTAAAATCAAAGTAGCTCAAGGGTACCAGACTGCTTCAGCTGATTAAAAAAATAAGCTGCTAAAACATCTAAGATTATTTTTTCTAATTTTGATGTGGCTACAAAGAAAACTAAGTAAAAACAAGAGACAGACCCCTATATTTAAAAATCAATTTTTGGGGTGCCTGAGTGGCTCAGTGTTAAGCATCTGCCTTCAGCTCAGGTCATGATCCATGGTCCTGGGATCAAGCCCCGCATCAGGCTCCTGGCTCAGCAGGAAGCCTGCTTCTCCCTCTCCCACTCCCCACTTGTATTCCCTCTCTAGCTGTCTCTTCTTCTCTGTCAAATAAAATTTGGGGAAAAAAAAAAAAAAGTAAAATAAAATAAAAATCAATTTTCATTCAAAGAAAAGTTATCCTAAATTTTCTAAGTTTAAAAGGATTTTAGGATAGCCAGCTTTTAAAACAGTACTTCACCCTAGAATAGTGTCTCTACATAATAAAAACCACATCCGAATAAAAAATTCTTACATAGATATATGACACCTTCATCTGTTACCTCATTCTAAGTTCTTCAGAGGATTCAATGCAATATGCATTTAAGTACCCTAGTGAAACATGCTTTCATCAGAGGCAGAAGAGACATTGCAAGACAAAACAAAAAATCATGCACAGGGAACCAACAAAACTAAAACATCTTTCAAAATGAATCTGGATTGGTCATTTTTAAAACTAATATCCAGCATTGCAAGAGCACAGTGAGAAGGGCATCTTCATACTGGCTGGTGGGTAATAAATTGGTAAAATCTATCTAGAAAGTAATTTCACAATATTTACCAAGAGTCTCCAAAACTCTCCCTCTCTTTAAGCCAATGATTCAGTTTCTAGGTATTTGTCTTAAAAAAAAAAATCAAAAATAACAGGCACCTGGGTGGCTCAGTGGGTTAAGCCGCTGCCTTCGGCTCAGGTCATGATCTCAGGGTCCTGGGATCGAGTCCCGCATCGGGCTCTCTGCTCAGCAGGGAGCCTGCTTCCCCCTCTCTCTCTCTGTCTGCCTCTCTGTCTACTGTGATCTCTCTCTCTGTCAAATAAATAAAATAAAATCTTTATAAAAAAAATCAAAAATATGAATGAAAATTTTTAATAAAAGCAAACATATAGACAGCATTTACTATGTGCCTGGCTCTACTGAAGTTTTATAAATTGTAATCCTCGGACCAACAATGTCAAGTAGTTACTGATCTTTTCCCCCACTTTACAGAAAAGAAACTAGAGCACAGAGGGATAAATAACTTGAACAAGTTCACAGAGTTTGTAAAAAGTTGGGGATTTGAAGTTAGATGATTTCAGCTCAAGTCTATCCCCTTAAGCTACAATACTACATTGCCTCTCCCCATAAAGATGCTCAATATGTTGATATTTCCTAGAATATACAAATTGAAAACAAACACTAATAATGGAATGATGGCTGATTAATGATGTATCGATTCATAAAGATTATTTAAGCAGCAATAAAACACTCCTAAAGAATTACTGAACTGACAAATATTGGTGATATAACATACGAGAAAGAACAGGTTACAAAGCAATACAGTTGACCTTTGAACAATGCAGGGATTAAGGGTCCTAAACCCCCAGACAGTTGAAAATCTGTACATAATTTGACTCCCCAAAATCTTTACTAATAGCTTCCTGCTGTCCAGAAAGTTTACTGACAATATAAAGTCTATTAACACACACTTTGTATGTTATATGTACTACATACTTCATTCTTACAATAAAATAAGCTAGAGAAAAGAAAATATTAAGAAAATCATAAGGAAAACACACAGTACTCCACTTTTATTGGAAAAAATTCACATATAAGTGGACCTAAACAGTTCAAAGCATGTTGTTCAAGTATCAGCTTATACACTATATGTGTTCATGATCCCAACTTAAGAACATATATTAATATACACACTGATAGCTACATAACCATATGCATATACAAAACTCAATTTTCTCTAAAAATAAAATCTTAAGTACATAATATACAAAAAATTTGTGAGATATAAAGCAAAATTTAAAAGTAAAAACTTTACTACTGAACATATAACTAAAAATCTTCCTGACATAGGAATTTAAGTTATTGTTAGAACATAACATTACTTACTCTTTTTATCTGATGAGCTACTAAAATCTATACCACCAAGACCTTCATTGCCTGCAGTTGAAGTAGCTGCTGTGGTTCCCAAAGTCAAGCCTAAAGCATTCTGTCCAAGTCCTACAAATAAGCCAAATATAATTTACAAAGAAAGTCTTTACAGTGATTTTCCCTTAATGGCCAAAATTCTCAAACGCTTTCAAGTTGGATTCCATTTTTCTTCATAATTGATTTAAACAAGTAACACGGAATAAGTCTAAAGCTGGGATTCAATGGTGTATGTAGTCTGGATAATATAATTTTAACTTCTTTACTTTTTGGGTAATTTTTTAAGTGTAGACACACAATGTCACATTAGTGTACAACAGTGACTTGACAAGTCTATACATGCTATGTTCACAAGTGTCATTACCCTATCTGTCACCATACAACCTTATTACAATACCACTGATTATATTCATCCCTGTGACTTATTCCATAACTGGAAGGCTATACCAACCCCCCCTCACCCATTTTGCCTGTCCTCCCTACCCTTTCTGGCAACCATCAGTTCTCTGTATTAATTTTTTCTATTTCTAATTTTTTCTATTTCTCTGTATTAATTTTTTCTATTAATTTTTCTTTACTAAAAAGGTCAGAGTTTATCTGTTAATTCAATAAATGTGAACATACTACTTGTTTTTTTTAAATCTTCCTGAAAAAACAGTTTTAGTTTGTATATTTTCAGGTGAATACTTCTTGTCTTCTAGTCATGCTTTGTAATTGGATACTTTTAAAATAAGTATTGGATGTGTTAATTAACTTGATGGGCATTTACATTGTGCATGTATATATGAAATCATTATGCTCTACACTTTAAATATCTTACAATTTTACTTCTCAATTATACCTCAGTAAAGCTGGTAAGATAAATAAATTACATAAATAAAATAATCTAGTAATGATTTATAAGATTTCAGTATAACATAAAGCAAATAGTCTTATTATTCATGAAATTTAAAGAACTGAGAGTTAGAAGCCTTACAGTACAAACATCAAATTTCATACTCCCAAGCTTTTTAAAAAAAAATTTAATAAAGAAATAGACTTCATTTATTCAAATCCTACCTCACTGACAAAAGGAATTGAAGGGACTAAACTACAGTTAATCTTAAGTCATGAACGTATGCTTGTAAATCAAGTAGCAAAAATTTTAAAGACCACACATTGGTAAATCATCTAAGTCCATGCATTACCAAGCTCGCATAACTGTGGTTCTTTTTGGACAGATGCTATTTACTTTAAACAGAGGAAATAGTAGATGTACTGAATAAGAGCATGGGATATATGAAAACTGGATTTAAATACTGACAATGTGTGAAAAAAAATACAGCTAAATAAATGTCCATTAAAAAAAAATCAGGGGTATCTTTAGGTTAGCATAACCATAAATCAAGCACTGACGTGTGTCTAGAGCCTAATAAAAATTGTAACGGATCTAAAAACTCATTAGCAAGACACAAAAACAATCCTCCACCTCCCCTTTCTGTTATTTTTGTGTTTTGCTCTCATAGGAATCTTTAGGAGAGATGTTTAAATACTTATGCTACAAAGAAATGTATGTTACAGTCATCCAGTGATTTAGTTATTAGGAGACATTTTGAATACCTACAAGGTAAGACAACAGTGACAAAGACAAGTATTTCAAAGATAATGCAAACTTGAATGCTACAAATTTTTACAGATTATCTTCACCAACTCTTTTCCCCTTCCACTGACCCAGAGTTTCTTCACTAAATTTAGTACCTGAACAGAGTACATAAAAGAGCTGTTTAATAGAAAACACTAGGTCATACTCCTTCATCTCTCCCACACAACCAAGTATTAGACACCTATGAGGTGTTGAGTAAAACTTCTGAAATTAAATAGCCATTATACATGAACATATGTATTATTGGAAATGCTATGATTTTAACATGTTTCAATGCCAAAAAATATGTTTTTCCTAACTCATAAATTGTTAAAGAGAAATTCTTGATGTTATATTGCTATGTGAGATAATTATATAATGTTTTCAAATCAGAGGAAAGCTTTTCTCACTCCTACATTATATTATATTATATATAGTATCATGTTTCCTCTATTATTCATTCCCAATACTCAAAACATAGACAGAATCCTTAACATGAGGCTAATTTCAAAATAAGAAAGAAATGAAAAATCAATCCAAGATGGAAAATATTAAGTATTCTCTGCCAAGTGAATTGATACATTAGTATCTTGCCTGACTATAATAAATTTAATACTTGTGTTCTAAAACCTTGCCTTCAAAGCACACTAATATACTTTCCTGATGTCTGTAATGAAAAGCCATTCTTAAAACCAGGGCTTGAAAGGTCAAGTTGTTTTACAATGAACTTAGATACCAAATGATCCAAGACTCTACAACTGCCATTTATAGATAAATTTCTCTAGAATAGTTTATAGGTTCCGTAAACAGGCCCTTCTTTGTTTCTTTATATAGTCAGTCAATACTGAGAAGCAGAAAAATTTATTTCTACAATATGGCTGAGATGTCCAATTATGCATGAAAACCATTATTTTATAATTCAGTTTTCATACTAAACAAAAACATTCAGGTTAAAGAGACAAAGTGGTCTGTTCAAAAGGTCAAATACAGATAAAGTAAATTTAAATATAAATATTTACTATTTCGGAAAATGAATACCATCCATTACCTGATGCTGCTGTATTTGAACTCTGGAAAAGTGAACCTCCCAAACCAGCTAAGGCTCCCCCTAAGGAAAGGCTTGTTGATGTGGTAGTAGTTGTAGCTGTTGTTCCACCCAAATTATTTAGGGTAAATCCTGTAGATGCTATAAAAAGTAAAACTGTAAGGCTTCAAAAGGAAACATCATTTCTAAGAACACTGGACAAAATACAAAACATTCCCCCCTTCCCCACCAAAAAAGACAGCCCTCACGTCCATGACAAAATTCACTCTAGTTTTTCCTAAAAAAACTACTTGCTAAAGATAAAATTACATGTACTTAAGTATAAAGAGAAATAAGACCTTAAGGCAAATGCTAGTGACACAAATAAGAGTTCTAGGTAACACTAGAATGGTATAAGCTAACTGATTCCAGAGAATAATAAAAAGTTTTCAATCCAGGACACCAAATTCGTCTTCAAAATGGAATGAATCCTAAGGCAGGCAATTTTATGCAAATTCTTTATCCCTTCTTGTCACCAATATGCTCCTTGAAAACAAACTGAATATTAATAGTTTTATATTTTACCTCTTACCCTGTCCCTGCTTTATAGAGATCAACTTCCAGGATGGCCCCTGCTGCTTTAAAGCCAATGATGGGTTTTTTTGTAGGATCATAACTGCTGAGTGATTAAAATAAAAACTTTCCAAAACTGAAGTTATCTTTAATAAAGATGGATACCTGCATTCACTAGCCAAAAATAAAACAAAATTCAACCATAAAACGTGACTTTTTCCATTCTGCCTCACCTGCTGGAGTTGATGTCAGAGCAGACGAAAGAGTAAGACCACTGGCTGAGGTAGAAGTAATAGGGAGAGCAAATGGTGTGGCAGATGCGGCAGGTTTACTGAATCCTAAACTGAAACCTGTTGTAGACGCAGATGTAGTAGTTGGCGTTCCTGTGTCAAACAAACAAACAAATCCTATTTTACCATAACTGTGTATGTATTATACCAGTTTCAATCAGGATCCCTAAAAGTTCATGACCCTACTTTTGTAGCTAGAAGGATACATGGGTAGGTATGAAAAAGGAAAACATAGAAGTTGGAACCAAATCATGGTGAATACTTAAAAGAGGATGCTATGATTTAGGAAAAGCAAGAAAAAGTCCCATCAATGTGGTAATATGGAAATCCAATTTCAGTTCTACCCCTGGATTTACCTAAAACAGCACTTACCCTTCCTTTGCTTTATACTCAACAGAAAAATATTCCTCCCCTCCAAGGCTATTTAAACCACCGTTCTCTACTGTTTCCTCTTCCTTTCTTCTGTCAACTCTTGCTACTCCCTCCAGTCTGCTTTTGTCCATCTCCTTCCTCTGTTCAGTTCTTAAATGATACTGCCTATGGCTCCAGGCCTGCTCCCATACTTCCCAACTACAGAATCTCAGCTAGGGGAACACGGGTCTAAATCTATAACTACCAGAGTCTCCACTGGCTAGTTCTACCAGGATGACCCTTCACTTTGCACCTCTATGCCCCCCTACACAAAAAATTTCCTAAATCCCCTGCCATGGTCCACTCAGTTGCTCAAGCCAGAAACCATAATCACTCCTGACATTCCTTCTCTCTCCTGCATTCTACTTGTCACAAATCCTGCTGATTCTACTGCAGATATATCCCTGGATTACAAGCATCCTCAAAACCCTTAGCTCAGGTCATCTCCCTCTCAAGAATAATCATAACCTCTTAATTTGTTTCTGTGCTATCAGCCCTTCTAAACTTTAATCCATTCCTGGAATTATTTCAGTTACTTTAAAAACAAGAGAGAACACCAACAAAAAATAATACCCTGGTGATTCTCTCTGACTGAAGGCTCTTATCAGCTCTATACTATCTCTACACTAATGTCAAAAGGCATGGCACATAACCACCTTTCCTATCTACTTCCAACCTGCTCTTCACACCCCCTCTCTCCCTACCATTCTCACTTCTGAATCCTAAACTCTACCAAGTACTTTCCTATTTCCCTGAATCCCCTTATGACTGGGCTGTTGCACTTCTCCATCAGGCATGATGTTTCCTGCCCTCAAAATAAACTCCTCCTCTTACCTTCCTCTACTTTCCTTGGTGCCTTTCATACATCTGTTAGAGCACTTATCAGGTCATACAAGAACATATTACAATACCTGCCAGTCACCTTCACCTCATCACCCACTGAATGCCTTACTCATACTCATGCTCTTGACATAATTAGTACCACCCTCACCACCAGTATCATCACCACACCAACAGCTAATACTAAATGTTCAAAGCATTATGTATACTCAAGGCCACAGAGTTAGGAAGTAGTAGCTGCTCAAAACTATTAAATGAGGAAATACATAATGACCTGCATTTTGGCTCTCCCTAAAGGCACTGAGAGAAGCAGCTGCCAGAAATTAAACTTCTGGATTGCCCTTACCACAACCAGAAAATCCTGCCAGAGTACAGTGCTTTGAAATCCTGTATGGGTTCTACAATCTCAGAAAATAAGAGAATCCAACTGCTTGCCCTGAAGCCAATCCTGTCCAAAACTCTGGTAGTGAACAGATGTGTTACACTTTTTGCTGGTAACAGGTGAGTAGCATCCAAATGAAGAAAGTCCACCAATCTTTAGTTTATTTCAAATTTTAATTAAATTAATAAATTTAACTTTAACTGAATTTCCTCACTGTCCTTTCATTCATTCATTTCCTTTGACATTATTAACTGTCATCCTACTTACATTCCCTTTGACATATCACTACAGAGAACTATGGTGTTTTTGAGCTAGAAAGAAATCCAAAAACTTTTCAGTCCCACCCTTGTTTTACAGATAACCAAAAGCTGCCAGATACTACATGACTGCCTAAGACCTCACAATGATTTGGAGGTACAACCAGGGCTTAATTCTAAGACTTCTGGTCTATAGTTTGTTGTTGTTGTTGTTGTTTTTTCTTCACTAAAAGGGTTCAAATGACTACAAAAATACAATGTAAAATAAACCTCTAGGGAAAAACCATTTCTGTATTTAAAGGCTTTTTTCTGAATTAAAAAGTCATTGACTTCTTTAAAAACTCCAATACTGAAAGGTTGTATGATGAGTCAGTGTCTGTGATCTATATTAGGTTCCTTACATGCTTCCTTCTATACCCCAGCTCTGTGAGATATTAAGAAAGAGAAGAGTAGAAAACCACAGATCGGGATCTTTCCTCAAAAATTCTTACCCAGAGTTAATCCTGTAGTTATAGTTGTTGCTATTCCTAGGGACAAAAAGAGAAATAAAATTTAATCATCAATGGAAGATGACATTTTTGGGGGTTTATTACAAGGGCAAGACTTAGAGTCATCCTCAGGATATGATACTACAACAACCAGTATCTTCCACCATAAGCGCTAATAGAAACGTTTTTCCTATAGCACTGGTTTTCATATTACAGGCTATATATAATTATAAAGAGAATAAGATTTATAATTGCAAACAACTACTGCTTATAACAACATTAGGCAAGGAGAAAAAAAAGCTACTCCAAGCAAAGAGTGGCACACAAAGTTGTTTCAAGGAGCTCACTGGCGGCTCCCGCATTCCTGCAGTCTTACATTTTCTATGTGTGGCTGTGAAAAGTTGCAATCAAAGCTGGAATGTCAATGCAAAAAGTGGTAACAGAGACCAAAAGGCCCTAAGGGTAGAGAATAAAGAGTAAATAAAGAAATAAGCTTTTTAAATGGCAGCATTACTGAAACATATTTTTAACTTAATAATAACCAAATATCTTTAAGTATTAAAAAACAGATTTTTATTATGGAAATGTTTACCAGAAACCTTGACCTCTTGCCCTTTTCCCATCGAAACAACTGTTTTAATAATATAAAAACTTAAAACGTCTCTTAGGAAGGTAAATTATAATGTTATAGCAAGATAGGATGCTGACTGCTCCACATATGCTAAATTAAATTAATGTCCAAATTGGTAAACTTGACTTATCTTCACTAAGGTAAAACACTGCATTATATACTCTAATGTAAAATTTAAATTAATTCTTTATATTTAAAGAGGTGTATCTTCTTTGTGTCAAATATACCAAAAAAGAAGTTATTTAAAAAAAGAGATCTTGGGATGCCTGGGTGGCTCAGTTGGTTAAGCGGCTGCCTTCAGCTCAGGTCATGATCCCAGGGTCCTGGGATCAAGTCTTGCAACAGGCTCCTTGCTCGGTGAGGAGCCTGCTTCTCCCCCTGCCTCCTGCTCCCCCTGCTTATTCTCGCTCTCTCTGATGAATAAATAAATAAAATCTTTTTTAAAAACCTCATTTCTTTAAATTTGTTTTTCTTCTTTTTTTAAGATTTATTTATTTATTTTTGAGAGAGAGCTTGGGGGGGCAGGCAGTATGCAGCAGAAGGATAGGGAAAGAGAGAGAGAATCTCAAGCAGACTCCCCAAGGAGCTTAAAGCCCAAAGAAGGTCTCATTCTGCAAGCATGAGATCATGACCCGAGTGGAAATCAAGAGTTAGACCCTTAACCAACTGAGCCACCCAGGAACCCCTAAATGTGTGTTTTCCTTTACACTAAAATAGATCATAACCAATGTTAGGCCTATCACTGGCCCTTAATTCCACATCCCTATATATTTTTTTCATCTTACTGTTTACCATTTTTTAGGTCTGACACCAATGACAAGCCCTATAAAGGAAAGAGATATAGACCAGAACCTTAAAAGGAATATCCCATACCTACTCCCTGAAATGAGACAATCCTCCTTACCTGTATTTGTTCCTCCTAGAGTGAACCCAGTGGTAGGTTTTGATCCAAAGAGCCCGGTTCCAAAACCACCTGAAGGAGCAGATGTCGTTGCAGGAGTTGCAGTGCTTCCAAGAGTTCCAAAATTGAGCCCCACTGAAGGGTTGCTTATTTATAAAAAACACAAAATAAAGTCTACTAGAGCCAGTATTTCCTTAAGAAAAATAAAAATTAACTCTTCAAGGTTAAACACCTTCTTTCATTTGACATATCCAATATATTGCCATAGAATACAAAAAGAACTAAATTTATTTTTAACCAACAAAATTCAAATATTTTCCTGTTCTCTTTAAAAATAAGTCACATACAAAAGATTTCAGATTCCAAGGAAATCATAAACAGTATCACATATTCTCCTTTCCTAAGTTTTACTGAGAGTTAGCATATTTTAAAATGGCCACAGAGAAATGCTATGAATGTGGATCATTTTCCTCTTGAATGACTCATGTATAGTTCACATTTCTAAATACATTTGTTCTTTCCCAACTACTAAATAAAGAAAAATAAAACATACTCAGAAATAGAAAAGTTATTTTAAGTGGTCTTTGCCACCTCTCTGTTGCTATATCACCATATTCATGGATTTAGGCGGGGACGGGGGATACAGTTACTTTGCTTGTCACCAAAACAGCATTAAGAACTGGGGTAGGGGTGAGAAGAGGAAAAGGACTAAACATAACCTGGCAAGAGTTAAATACAAAGCAAAATTACTCTCTATCCAGATTATGTGTTCATCAGCAGAAATTCTCTTCAGAGTTTCTGAAAGCTTAAAAAGAACAGCTGGTAATAGCAAGTGATGTGAACAAAGTTCACAACTTTCAACTGTTCTTATCAAAACTCAGGGGCTCATATTTGCTATCTACAGTGGGAGAACAAATTATTAAAATAAACAAAAAGTCCTGACAACCTAACACTCCAAAAATTGTACAGGAGAGTTAAAAGAGATTATAACACGTAACATAATGGTAGCTCCCTTTCATCCTATACAGGTATCTTTATTCTGTCTGCCTGCCCTTCCAAACAGACATAATCACAAGAGAAGCCAAGGTCAGTTTTAAAAAGCTTACGTCTAAGACACTGCAATTTAAGGAGGCAGCAGTGTTATGGCTGGGTTCCAGTACCAGCTCTCCAATGCCCTGGGATTTGTGTGACATAACTTAGCCTTCTTGATCCTCTATTTCCTTATATGCAAAATGTTAATAACTATGCCCACTTAACAGATTTTTTGCAAAAGATAAGAGATTATGCATGGTGAATTAACTTCACTTAATAAATGTTATTACTGTCATCATTAGGAACTTAATAAATTCAACTAAACACATTTTATACAAGGTATTACACCAGCCATCACTGTGGGGGAACAGAACTTGAAATCAGTCATCAACACTGAGTAGGGGGGCAAAAAAAAGGGAGCATGCCCTGTGTCTTAGTTTATCATTGATTTTAAAATGATCTCTAGGAACATAGGTATGTGAAGTACAGAAGGTTGGCAAAACAGGGTTGCAAGGTCTCACCAACAAAGCACAAAACTTTGAACACTTAATCAACTGAGCTAAAAAGTTATTTTAATCAACATTATTGGCAAATTTTGAAGACCTCAAATTAAGGAAATGGTTATTATGCTCTCCTCCCTCCCAAATAATTCAGTGATCCCATTTGGTTTTACTGCTATTCTATAAATATATAAAGATGCACAGTAAAATTATGTATTTTTATTTTTTCTGAAATTATGTATTTTTAGACAAAATATTTAAAATTTCTTGACAACTTAAGATAACTGAAGACACAAGGCATTGTTTCATAATTAAATGTGAAAGCATTACCAAAGAAATACATCAAAGTGCTATCTTCTTGCTCAAGAAAGCGAAAGAGAAATTTCTCTGCAGGAGAGAAAATTTAAAAGCTACCCCAGACAGGACCAAGTTTTGCCTCAACCCACTATTATCTGCCAATGGCTCATCAGAATGTGTTACAGTTGACTCCAACAGGTCAGGAATATTGTTTTAACTTCTCCAGCATGCCCTAATGTGGACTTAGAAAGTAACATTTATGGAGCACTTACCAAGTGCCAGATATAATGATAAGTACTTTACTCATCAGCAACTCTGTTCCAGATGTGGGAACTGAGGCTTGGAGAGTAACTTCCCTAAAATGATTTACCTAAAGAGACCAAATCATCAGATGGCACTAGGGGAAGTCAGGTCTCCAAACCAGTACTCCTCCAGACAAATGTTAAGACGGTGTCTCCCTTTCATTCATTTATCCAAGCCCTTCTAAAGTTTCTTTCTTTTTTCCTTCTTTTTTTAAGTAATCTCTCCAGCCAGTGTGAGGCTTTCACCATGCCGAGATCAAGAGTCATGCTGTTCTGACTGAACCAACCAAGGGTCTTTTATCTAGGCCCTTCTAAAGACTGTGTCCATGTTTCTAGCTGATCGCTATAATTCTTTTACTCAGTAATTCAACAAATATTTATTAAAGCCCTCTTCATGTGCCAGGAACTGTCACAGGGACAGAGGATGGAGTGATAAATTTAAGACTCAGATCCTGTCTTCAGGAAGTTTCTAGTCAGTGAAAGAAAGGGATTAATCAATCATTCATTCATTCAAAAAATGTGTAGAGCTCCACTGTCTACTGGGGGTAAAAAAAAGTATGAAAAGGTCTTCGCTTCGTGGAGCTTCCATTCTACTGCTGGGATCAGAAAATAAGTCAACGAAAAATGCAATGAACTGATGACAACTGTGATAAGTGCTACATTACAGAGTACGATGAAGATGGAAACCTCCTCTACACTTGCAGATCTAAAAAGTCCTCTCTGGAGATGCCAACATTTGAGTCCCAAAAGCAGACACTAGCTTGGCATATGAGGAAGGAGGTGGGAGGGGAATTCTAAGGAGAGGGAAATGCCCCCAAGCGGGAAGGGGTTTGGCCAAGCCTACCTGAGGAACTGAGAAAATGCCAAAGTTGATACAGCAGTATTTTTCAAACTAAGATTAGGAGTCATCAGGAGTATAAAATCAATTTAGCAGATCATAAGTGGCATCTTAAAAAAATGAAATGGAACAGAACAGAAAATATCAAAATGCATCATAGAAACTTTCAGTTATTTCTTTGCCTGTACCTGAAATGAAATAATTCCTTTCCCAGTAAGTCTGTATTACTGAATTGGAACAAACTAAAATGAGGAGATGGGCTCAGGATGAATCTGAAAAGGTTCCAGATTATTTGGGTCCTGTGGATCATGGTAAGACTTATTTTTACTTCATTCCAAGGATAATGAAAAATCATTAAAGGAAGGCAATGGGAATTTTATTTTTTTTTTAATTTTTTAAAGATTTTGTTTATTTATTTGACAGAGATCACAAGTAGGCAGAGAGGCAGGCGGAGAGAGAGGGGGAAGCAGGCTCCCTGCTGAGCAGAGAGCCGAGGACCCTGAGATCATGACCTGAGCCAAAGGCAGCGGCTTAACCAACTGAGCCACCCAGGCGCCCCGGCAATGGGAATTTTAAAAATGACTCTATGGTGTATGAAAAAAGACTGACATCAAAGTAGATTTTTGAGACAGCAATTGCAATTCCACTGAACTAATCTAAGTAGGAAATGATAGGAATAGTTTTCACCATATATGATAAGGGTTACTGGTTGAACACCTGGAAGAAAGAGCCAGTACCCTTATTTATCTCACCATCTAAAACAGAGTCCATTATATGCGAGTATGTTCAATAAATATTGGTTCCATGAATGACAAGAGCTTGCAACAGGGTGGTGGCACGGGAAGTGAAGCAAATGGAAACTAGGTAATTAAAATTAGCAGGCCTTGCTGATTAAGGGTGCAGAGTGAAAAGGAGGTATTAAGGGAAATTCCCAGACTTTTTCCTTAACTATGTAGTCTGTACCTCCCCCTCCCTTTTTCTTTGTAAATTATATATATATTTTTTAAGATTTTATTTATTATTTGACAGAGAGAGCAAGCTCTCAAGTAGGCAGAGAAGGTGGGGGGACAGTCCCCTTGCTGAGCAGAGAGCCCCATGCGGAGCTCAACCCCAGGACCCTGGGATCATGACCTGAGCTGAAGGCAGAGGCTTAACCCACTGAGCCACCCAAGCGCCTCTGTACCTCCCCTTTTTAATATAAGGAAGATATTTTTGGCTTTTTACTCAATGACATCCTTCAAGCTTCAGGAGATACCTTGTAACATTTTCTATGCACACTTCTTGATGTAATGACCTCCTCCCCTTTTACCTTAAAAAGACTGAGTTCTAAAAACTCCCACCATCTCACCATGAAAATGACCTTTGACTATTTTAAATGTCTCTTTCTAAACCTCTGCTGGCTGTATTTCGTCACCACCTGAAGCGGTGGTTTAGCAGGTTGCACAAAACGATAAATATGGTCCTACATTTTTCAGTGTAACTAGAAGACAATGTGAGTCATTCCAACATAACACTCACGTATACTAATACGCACACTGTTCAAAATTATCACCAAGAAATGCTGCAACACGTATTTAAAACAAAAAAACTACAGTAACAAAGGATAGGGTTCCATGAGGTACAAAGATGTGAGCTCGTTTAAAATACCACGAAATCATTAAAGCGGTGGAATGTCCAAAACCTTATATCCTGCAATGAATTCTGAATTATTAGCGATAAAATTGTAATTGTCCCCCTTAAAATTTTTCTATTGTCTTTTTCTGAAACCCCAGAATGACCCACAATGTCGTTCACTCGTTCTGTGCCTCAGACTGCCGCACTGCTAGGGCTCAGCGTGAAATCCCAGGCCCTTTCACCCAGCCAGAGCCCACTCGACAGGGACACTGGGTGAAACATCGTGGATTCTGGGGACCTCACAACCCTAAGGCCATCCTCCCGACCAGGCCCCCAAACGGCAGGACTACGAGGCTGGCGCTGCGCAACTTTGTCTTTTTCCCAGACCCACTAGAAAGGAACCCAGCGGGAAGGGAGAGGGACGGGCCCACCCACGGTAGTCTCGCGGAGAGGACCCGGGCCGGGAAGGCGAGAAGCGCAGTTACCTAGATGCCCCCGTCCCGAAGGAGAAACCGCCGCCTGCGCCGGTCCCGCCGGGGGCTACGGTGGTGGAGCCCAGTGTGCTGGTCCCGAAAGAGAACCCCGTGGACATGGCTGCCGGGGCTCAGCGCGGTCAGGAAGCTGCAGGGGGTCTGGACGTCCCTCTCTCCTCAAAGCCAACGCGGGCCAGGCAGCATCGCTCTCACCCAGCCGCGACCTGGCGGGAACTTCAAGCCCCAGAGGCGGAGAAGACAAGGCCGAGGTGGGTGGGGCAACCACCCGAGAGCACGTTCCGGCACCCGCCGCGCGCTCGTAACCCACCGGGAGCGAGCCCGCCGCGCAAGGCACCCTGGGATGGGGGTGGCTCGCGCGCCGCGCAAGGCATCCTGGGAGGGGGCGGGCTAGGCGCCGTGGGGCTCCGGCCCTCTTAAGGGGTAGGCGCCTGGCGTTAAGAAACAGCGAAACCGTTTCCTTTCGTTCTGTATTTGCATATGTGTTGACGTAATCTGTACTTCATGGCTGTTGAATCTTACTGCTTACGTCTTTCCCTACTGCTAAAAGGACTGCGCGGAATCCCAAGGTGGGGAGGGCCCTACTGAGCAGTCCAAGCCCTGTTAGAGAAAAGGAGGCGCGCTCAGTCGTCGGTTGGCTGCCGTCCCTTCCCGGAGAAGGACCGGTAGCTTGTCTCCCTGACAGTTCGGAAATCAACTGATAGCAATTCACTCATCCGCTTCACAGCTTTTGGAGCCCACTAAGCGCAGTCATTGCGAGTTGCCACCCAGGAGGCTCAGAGAGCGTCCTCTGGTGGGGGGTGGCCGATCCCGTTGGTGGTGCTGAGCAAACCCCCTGGACGTCAAACGATGTGGTCAAGTCCACGAAGTTTTTGCAGCGTATCCTGCTGGGTAGGAGTCTGGGTCTCCGGGCCCATCGCGTGAGGTCCCGCGATGGCTGCCTTCTGGCTTTGGGTTTTGCATTGCTCTGACGCCTCTTTGCTACCTACCAGAAGAACTACCAAGTGGAACGGTTAAGTACAGAAACAACCACAATATAGTGCGGAATTTAAGAGCTCCATGAGCAACCCCTAAACATAAGAAAAATGTAGAGATCCCCTCTTGTAGAAGCATCAGGAGAGGCTTCATGTCTGGTGCAATTTGAGGTGCTGTCATCATAATGTGGGTCTTTATTCAGAGATTGTTACATTACTCCCGCAAATGATTTTCCTATTTGTGATTTCTTCCAGTTTAATTCAGCCCATAAGCAACCACCAGATTTGCTCTCCTAAAACATAATTCTCACCACTGCACTGCCTTGATGAAACACCCAGTGGCCCTTTAGGCTAGCATTCGTCCTCCGTAAGACAAATCTAAGCTCAGGCTTCACAACTCCTCTTAATGCAGCACTTTCTAGTGTTGAGGTTGGGCATTGCTGCCTCCTGTGGACTGAATCCTGTCCCTCTAAAATTCATGTGTTAAAGCCTTAACCTCCAATGTGATGGTGTTCGAAAATAGGGCCTATGGAAGGTAATTAGGTTTAGATGAAGTCACGAGGGTGGGGTCCTCATGATGAGATTAATTCCCTCATAAGAAGAAACATTAGAGACCTCTATTTCTCCATTTCTTGAGGATACAGCTAAAAGGCAGCCTTCTTAGGCAAGAGGAGAGCTGATGGGCACCTTGATCTTGAACTTCTCAGCCTCCAAAACTGTGAGGAATTTCTGTTGCCACCCAGACTGTAGTATTTTGTTATGGCAGCCTGAGCACTTACACATTACCTCTGTATTTGTTTAATTAAAAAACCTAAATATCATTTTAGATATTATGGACATCACCATAAGGATAATTAAAAAGTGACGTATTTGAACCACAATTTAAAGAAAAATTTCATAGTGACTGAACAGGAGGAGGAAAAAATGAAATATCGAGGGTTTTAGAGCTTCAGTGATCTAGAAAATGCTATTATCAGTGATAACTTGTAAGATGGTTAATAAGGGGACTATGAGGAAAAAATGTAGGGTGTTTTGACTGGAAAAAAAAAGATGCAGATGATTTTTGGAGGAAGATAGAAGGTGGCTCCCTACATCTTTTAATTCCATTGTGTATTCTTTCCAAAACTTTTGAAGAATATCAACATAAAATTAGTAAGTTCAAAATGCTTGGCCTAGGAGTACCTGGGTGGCTCAGTCAGTTAAGTGTCTGCCTTCCACTCAAGTCATGATTCCAGGGTTCTGGAATGGAGCCCAGCACCAGCCTCCTTGCTCAGCGGGGAGCCTACTTCTCACTCTCCCTCTGCCTGCTGCTCCCCCTGCCTGTGCTCTCTCTTGCAATCTGTCAAATAAATAAATAAATAAAATCTTGTAAAAAAAAAAAAATGCTTGGCACATATAGTTTATATGTTGATTAATAAAACATGTAAGTTTAACTGGAAGGAAAGGACATGTAAAAATGTAGTAGGGACTAATATATATTCATAATAAGGGAAACTGATATAGGCCATATAGGAATTAACTTTGCAATCATTCTGTAAATCTTAAACAGTTTTAAAAATAAGTTTATAAGGGGCACCTGGGTGGCTTAGTTGGTAGAGCATGCAACTCTTGATTCTCAGGGTTGTGAATTCAAGCCCATGTTGGGTGTGGAGTCTACTTTTAAAAAGCTAAATAAATAAAATATAAATAAGTTTTTAAAAGAAAGTAGTGAGAAATATGAGTCAGATAATAGTTTGAGTTTGGGGGGAGCCATTCAAATTGACAAAGTATTCCTTTAACTTTATAAAAGTTTTAGTATGGCATTTTTGTCTTGTATCTGGCAGAGTAGTTTAAATTATGCAGAAGTAACCCCTGAGCGGCCACAGAGAGGAGGGCTGCAGGGATGGAAAGCGTACTACTTAATGAACAGTAGTATTACAATCTATAACATGGTTCTAGATACACCGAGTGTAAGACTGGACCTCAAAGACCTTTTCTCATATCTTCTTCTGCTTGTCATATTAGCAAAAAGAAAACACTTTACCTCCTTTATTCTACAGAAATAAAACTCCAAAGAAAGCAGTTTCTATAAGCCAGTAATGTGGTTATTAAATGGAAAGCTTGATGTAAAATGTCCATGTAAATTTCATGCCTATTTAAGCCTAAAGTCTATGCGTCCAGGCAAAACCATGCAGCACAGGCATTTGCTTAACTGTCCTTATTTAGAATAACACATTCTTGGGGCTCCTGGGTGGCTCAGTGGGTTAAGCCTCTGCCTTCGGCTCAGGTCATGATCTCAGGGTCCTGGGATCGAGCCCCGCATCAGGCTCTCTGCTCAGCGAGGAGCCTGCTTCCCTTTCTCTCTCTCTCTGACTGCCTCTCTGCCTACTTGTGATCTCTGTCTGTCAAATAAATAAATAAAATCTTTAAAAAAAAAATAACACATTTTATTCCAAAGGATGTTTCACATATTCCTCTTTGACATTGGAGGACCTAAATCCATATATCAATTCTATGGGAATTACCACTTTCCAAGGATGAAGCAAATGATTCAGATTCTAAATTATGTAGCAAACCACATTCCTTCCCCTTGTTTTTTTATATTATGTGAATCATGCTAAGAAAACCATCTATTGCAGATTTACTGGCTGTATGATGACATTGCTAATGTCAGAATCAAAATGAACTATCTGAAAGGCAACAGCATTGTAAAAAGAAAATTAATTTCAACTTGCATTAAAATGGCTAAAGGAGCTTGTTTCCATGGTATGCTCAGATCAGGAGAACTCTGAGAAGTATCATTTGAGAAATTCTAACATAGAAAGGAAGCTGGAATCTTAAGTCTATTTAAGTGGATCCGCAATATGTATGGTCTGATCCTCTGAAATATCCAAGAAAGAAATTATAATTTAAAGCCTATATATAATCAGTTGACCTCTGTCTTGAATTTATTCCTGGGGATCTGTTGACTTTAAAGTTTTATATAGTGTCCTAACTTTTTATAAAAATCCTATTAAAGTTTCAAAAGATCCAACAACAACAAAATTTATAGAGATCAGTAGTCAAAATGT
Organism: Mellivora capensis; assembly: GCA_004024625.1. Lineage (NCBI taxonomy): Eukaryota > Metazoa > Chordata > Mammalia > Carnivora > Mustelidae > Mellivora > Mellivora capensis. The sequence goes on along the minus strand of PISX010003119.1, from coordinate 31,531 downwards.
GATAAAATGTTAATAACTGCTGACTCTACAAGAAAGATAGATGGAGGTGTTCATTGTACTGCTCTCTCAACTTCCCTATAGGTTTGAAATTTTTCATACTAAAAAATTGGAGCCTAAATCTAAAATTAAAGTTTCCAAGAATAGATCTAATAATGATCTGTTTCCTGATAAAATTTTCACTCATCACCCAAGAAATGAAAAAAAAAAAAAGTGAAAAGCAATATAGGGAGTCCTTACATGAAGCTAATTTTATTTATTTGTTTTTATTTTTTTTTTAAGTAATCTCTACACCCAACATGGAGTTCAAAATCACATCCCCAGGCACCTGGGTGGCTCAGTGGGTTAAGCCTCCGCCTTTGGCTCAGGTCATGATCTCAGGGTCCTGGGATCGAACCTGGAAACGGGCTCTCTGCTCAGCAGGGAGCCTGCTTTCCCCTCTCTCTCTGCCTGCCTCTCTGTCTACTTGTGATCTCTCTCTCTGTGTCAAATAAACAAAACAAAACAAAGCAGAATCACAACCCCATGATCAAGAGTCACATGCTCTATCAACTGAACTAGCCAGGCATCCCGAAGCTAATTATATTTAAAGTGTGGTCATTTGGTTTGAAATTATGTCCTTCCTATTGGTGAGTGTGGATCATGGGACATGAAAAGGTTGCTTTCATGAGCTGATAATGATAATGTATAAGAATAAAACCAGGAAAAGAAACTTGGCAATGTCGGCATAAAATAAATAAGGGAAACTATCTCGTTGCCATTCATTTTCATGCTTCCCTTTTTCCTTAAAAAAATCCCGGTTTTGGGCACCTGGGTGGCTCAGTGGGTTAAGCCGCTGCCTTCGGCTCAGGTCATGATCTCAGGGTCCTGGGATCGAGTCCCTCATCGGGCTCTCTGCTCAGCAGGGAGCCTGCTTCCTCCTCTCTCTCTGCTTACCTCTCTGTCTACTTGTGATCTCTCTCTGTCAAATAAATAAATAAAATCTTTTTTAAAAAAAATCCCGGTTTTGTGGGAAACATTTACCTGTGGCCAATTAGGTGTATGTGGGAAACTTGAAATGAGACTCACCTCATGAATGAATATGACTCATTTAAAGGAGTAGCTGCCATACATCCGTTTTGCCATTCTCCTTCTTTCCGGCTGCCTGGTACTTACACATGTGGCTGGGTCTCAACAGCCATCTTGGTCTGTGAGAAACTTAAGAATGAAAGTTATATGCTAAGGAGGGGGTAGCAGAAAAATAGTATAATTGAGTCATCATATCAGTCATGATTTGCCTACCTTCAGACTTCTTTTATTTTTTAAGATTTTATTTATTTAGGGGCGCCTGGGTGGCTCGGTGGGTTAAAGCCTCTGCCTTCGGCTCAGGTCATGATCTCAGGGTCCTGGGATTGAGCCCTGCATTGGGCTCTCTGCTCAGCAGGGAGCTGGCTTCCTCCTCTCTCTCTCCGCCTGCCTCTCTGCCTACTTGTGATCTCTGTCTGTCAAATAAATAAATGAAATATTAAAAAAAAATAAAAAAGATTTTGGAAAAAAAAATTATTTGAGAGAGAGAGAGTGCTCAAGCAGGGTGAGGGACAGACAGAGAGGAGAAGCAGGCTCTGCCACTAATCAGGAAGCCTGACATGGAGCTCCATCCCAGGATCCTGGGATCATAATCTGAACTGAAGGCAGACGCTCAGCCAACTAAGTCACCCAGTTCCCCCTTCAGACTTCTTTTAAATGAAAGGAAAAAAATCAACTTCTGTGTTAAGTTATCATAGTTGGGTCTCTGTTATTCATAGCTAAACTTAATATACCAGTCTAAGTAGGAACCCACACTAAAAGATAAATTTTGTATATGTTACTGAAGAAACAGGAAATAGCCATGATGAACCAAGGTCCAGATTATCTATAGGACTGGAATACAGTGATAAAGGCAAAAACAAAATATCCTGTTATCTAATTTTATTCTGCTAACAGAGAGCACAGTCGAGTTCTAGTCTCAAAAACATAGGAGCCAAAGAGGGAGAATGTATCTGCATTTACTGTTCTCACATTTTAACGAAACAATTCACTGTACCTGATGGACTCAGTATCCACTGTCATGGAGCAGAAATACATTCATAAGACTATTCCACAGCATGCACAAAATTTCCCTCAATTCTCTTTGATCAGTTTTCCCATAGCTCGATTAGACCTCTTTTGGTTACAAGGAATAGAAATCCTCTCAAAGTAGTTTAAGCACAACTGTGTATACATGTGTGGGGAGATGTGGGAAGACAGAGTTACTGGTAGGTCTTGTTATTGAGACATGGGAGACAGAGAAGTTTAAGTGAATCTAGAAGAAAAAGAATAGCCAGGCCTCAAGTATATCAAAAAGCGACAGCTAGACAGTTCATAAGAAATGAACAGGAGAGAGTTGCACTTATTTTGGAACTGAGAAGATCTGGAGGTCCCAGAGGATGGAGGAAGGATTAACTAACTGGTTGAGTGCCCAAGGGAAACAGAGGGACATTCAAGCATCTGCCACACAAGAATCTGAGACCCAGCTCTCAAGGAGCAAAGGCCAGTAAGCAAACGGGGAGAAAGTGAAACAAATGTGGCAGAACAGATTTCCCCCCACCCTGTCCCCACCTCCAACCCCACTGTTATCAAACCAGGGAGGTATAGGGGAAAAGAACCTTTGAATAGGATAGAGGGGCAAATTTGTATTTATGTTAAACTAAACTCTTGACTCCTAAAAATAAGATTTTTCTAAAACCCAGAGTAATCGGTACAAAGTTATTGAGAGGTAAAAGGAGAGCCAACAAAGCAGCCTTAAAGGGTAACTGTGAAGAAAAAGCTACTGCCTGTTTCACCCCATAAGAATCCCGTGTTCAATGAAGGGATTATGCAGAATAGAGCACGACTGACCACTGTATACACCAGTGTTAATAGCCAGTGTGAACGGACAGAAAAATCAGGCATGGATACCACTTGGGCAAATCATCAATATTTACTCATCTAAAGAATTCAGAGAGAAAGTCACACTATCAGGATACACTGAAAAATGATGAGTAATTTTCTTTAAGACAGAATGAGGAGCAAGTCAGCCTCCAAACTCTCAAATCCGGAGACAATGAGAGTTATACTAACCTTCTGGAAATATAATATTTCTCCCTCCAAGTATGAGACTGAGGCATATTGGCTAACTTGGCTACATGCACTTTGCTGGGCCAGGTGCATGTCCTCACCTGCGGGTAGAGAATACAGAGTGTGATCACTTGCATACAATGTACAGTCACTCCGATAAGAACAAATGTTTATTCCGTCACCCACTCTCCTCAAATGAACACAGCCTGATCCAAATAAATTCCTAAACTCAGGGCTGAAGAGGAAGAATGAGGATCAGCAGGTATGCAGACATCTCCAGGGATTCTGGGATGCATTCTTAAAACACACATGCTCACACCTATTATTTATTGTGCATTCATTGAGGCCAGCCACTAGGCTTGAGCATTTCTCTTCATTACATCATTTAACTAACACAAATAACTCAGTGGAAAAGATGCTGGTAAGTACTACTACTTACAAATAAGTAAACCAAGAGTTAGAGAAATTAAATAATTTTGCTAAACTCACACAGATAGTGAACAGGAGAAATGAGATTTGAATTTAGATAGCTTTGATTCCAGAAAGAATTCTGATCTGAAATTTGAAAGATTTCATCTTCTGCAATAATATATCTAAAAATAAAAGTTAAGAAATGGAGTCAAATGAAATATTCTTATTCTTTCAATGAGTTATGTTTATTTAAGAAACAACCAAATTAAGAAATATAATTGCTCTTACAATATCTCATTAGGTGGCAAATAGTAAACATAATTATAAAAACAACAACATTTGCTTTTAAAATATAAATGTTATCTCACATGACAATCATGGTATCAGACAACTCTCACACATTTTGTAGGGGAAATAAGAGTTTTGTTTTGTTTTTTTTTTAAGAGTGTTAAACGTTAAGCATTAGGGAGAAAGGAATGCAGGAGATTCTGATTCCTCATTATTTCAAAGCAGCATGATTGTTTATTTAATGCTTTATTGTGTTTGTTATTTTTGGTGCAAAAAACTACCATCTTTAATTAAGAAAATGCCATTTCATTAAAGTCATCCAATAACTAGTCACCTCACTATTGTAAGTTGTTTTTGTTGGCACATATAAGGAAAAATTTAGGTGTCCTCTAGAACTTGAGTGACAAAGGAAGTTATGACTAGACGCAACAAAACAAAACTAATCAAAGAACTAACATTTAAGGACTCCATAGAAAGACAGTGTGGTGTCTGGACCATGACTTATAGGAACTTATTTGGCCAAATGGCATAGTTAAAGAAACAACAGGACACTCAGAAGGAGGCTTTTTCAGCAATAAAGCCTAAATTAGGGTTACTTGATATACCCCTATAATAATGACCCTTCAGGGCTGCCTTCAGAGGCTTCCCTGGCCCAGAAACACTACTATCTTGTCCTGCAGTTGGTTCCTCCCAATAGGATTTACAGATGCATCAAGATTTTGGCTGAATGAGTACAGCCTATCCACAACATTTTTTCCCTTGCTCTGAATTCATGCTAACTAAGCAAACTTCTCCACTGTAAAGTGTCTGCATACCTTTATAGGAAGAGAATATGTTGACCTCATTACTGTTTGCTTTAAAGTCTATTTCTCATGGTCAATGATTAAATTAGTATTTTGATATTCACCAGTGTAATTAACCCTAAAAAGCAGATCTCTTCTTGGCTGTCTGGTCTTGCTTTGGGTTAGCCTCAATAGACTGACTCCTTCACTGGAAAGGTGAAATTAAAGGTGAAGTTATAACTGTTATAAGTGCCCTATTTACATAAGTAATAAGATGAAGACAGCAGGGAATACTTAATCTGATTAATTTTATTGTGCTCCCACTTTTTGAGGGAAAGATAGGATTTAGGAACATTGTTGCGCATTGAAGTCCTCTTAAAAAGGACCATACGCTTGAAGAACATTAATAAGAAAACACATCTAAATGAATGAAACTCTTCTCCTTTCTGGTGTCTCTTTATTTCCCTTGAGTGAACCACCCCTTTGTAGTGACAGAGGAATTAGCGCTCTTTGTTTCTTGCAGTAATCACCAGGGGTAGAGCTATTGACAAAGAAGCAAATGGCCTAGATCCTTTGGATTTCGTATGTGGTGCCTGACTGGGCCTTCTACTCAGGCTCTGCTACTGTTGCTAACAAGACATCTGTTCCCAGAACTCCTTGTGCTCATTCAAATGCACCGTCCCTTTAACCCATGAGCCACCCAGGCACCCCTCAAATGCACAATCCCTTTAAATAATGACATGGGGGATCCCCAACAAAACATCTACCTCATCACTCTATAGCTTAGTTTGCCAATTGTCAAATTCTCCTACAAAGATTCTTTCTGATTAACATTGTATATCTTGAAAGGATGGTCAAAGATCATCAGATATTAGAGAACAATTGTGACATGAAAGTCAGAAACCAAAACAACAAAACTAGAAGGACTTTAGAGGGAATAGAGATAATTTGGGAAGCCAAAATGAATAAATAAATTAGTTTATTTTTATTGTACCGCATACCTAGCCATATGAGATCCACAAAATCAGAACCAGATGCTACTTATTAGGACATTTCCCTGGCTGATGGTGAAGGAGAGTCCCAAAGATAGTATCTGTTTGGTAGGCCCAGAGAATAACTAGAACAGAGTGGAACAAGTGCAGAAGAGGTCCCTAGAGATATCCAAGGACCTCTAGAAAGATGTCTCAAGGAAAAACAATGGAGCTGAGAGATTATCTGCCAGAGTTAACCATAAGGAATACTGGCTCTAGTGTGAGACTAGTTAACACAAGTGTCAAAGAAGGCTAAGCAAATTACTCCAAGTGGCCATTGAGCCAGGACAAAATTGTGATTGTATAAGAAAGAAACTCTAAGTAGTGTACTTAATTTGGATTAACAGTGAGCAGATATAAGAATAATAATGACAATATGAATGTACATTTAATTTGTTTAAAGTGTTAAAACTCTAGGAAGACAAGGGGAGGGAGCAGGTGTAAGTCTGGGAGCAGGTACCTATGTTGTAAAATAGTGAAATTCTGACCTTCACTGAAGGAAATAAATGGAGATTATCTAAAACTGAAAAAAAAATCAAGAAAGAGTCCCATAACTAAGTTACTTAGACATATGGAAGTAAAAAAGAAAAAAAAAGAGGAAAAAGGCAAAAATCAAAATGAGTGCTTTGGGGAAGTAGGAATAGCAATGAAGCATGAGATAACCAAATTTTGTTATAAGCTTTATGCTACTCTTGAACTTTTAAAAGCATTGTATATTATTTTGGAAAAAAGTTCAAATTTCCTACTCCATAGATTTTCCCAATTGTGAAAATATCATACTTGCAGAAGAATGCACAAAGTATACAAGTACTGTATAACTAGACACCCTCATCTCTAAACGCCACATTGTAACCACCACTCACATCAAGAAACTGAGCTCTGCAAGCAACTTAGAAGTGACTTCTAGTGATTGACTTCCTCAATCACACTCCAATGGTAACCATTATCCTAGCTATTGTAAGGACATATTCTTCACTTTTCTTTACAATTTTAACACCTACATGCTCACCCCTAAACATAGTTGAGTTTTGCCTATTTTTGAACTGTAATATAAATGGAATCATACCATATGTATCATTTTGTGCCTTGTATCTTTTTATGAAATTATTTTTTTAAGATTTTATTTATTTGACAGAGAGAGATCACAAGTAGGCAGAGAGGCAGGCAGAGAGAGAGAGAGAGGAGGAAGCAGGGTCCCCGCCTAGCAGAGAGCCCAATGCGGGACTCTATCCCAGGACCTTGAGATCATGACCTGAGCTGAAGGCAGAGGCTTAACCCACTGAGCCACCCAGGCGCCCCTGAAATTATTTTTTAAGCAGACTCCACACCCAGCGTGGGGCCCAGAGTGGGGTTTGAACTCACAAACCTGAGATCAAGACCTGAGCTGAGATCAAGAATCAGATGCTTAACTGACTGAGCCGCCCAGGTGCCCCTGTGCCTTGCATCTTTTGCTCAACCTTATGTTTAAGTTTTATCCTTGTTATATGTAACTGAAGATTGTTCCTTTCCACTGCTGCATAGCATTACATTTTATGACTATATCACCATATACCTATTTTACTGTTGCTATTGTTTACAGTTTGGGGCTATTAGAATGGGGTTGCTATAAACATTATACATGTATCTTATTGCATATGCTTAAAATTCTCTAGAATCCACATTTAGGAGTGAGTTGATGGTTCCTAGGCTATGTATGTGTTCCACTGGATAAGAAGAAGATAAATTGTTTTTGAAAGGCTTTGTAACAAATTACACTCCAACAGCGACCATGGTCTGAGAGTCCATGCTGTTATACATCCTTGCCAAAACATGTTAGTGTCAACATTTTTGAATTTTCCTGATTAAAAATAAAGTTAAATACTTTCACATATGCTTACTGAACTTTTGGCTATCTTATTTTGTGAAGTCCTGTTTAAATGTTTTTCCCATTTTTCTGTGGAGCCTCTGCCTTTTTCTAATTTATTTGTAGAAGTTCTTTATATTTTCTTAATATGAATCCTTTGTATATTATATGTATTAAAACTGCCTTACACTCTGGGTGCCTGGGTGGCACAGTCGGTTAAGCCTCAAACTCTTGATTTCAGCTCAGGTCATGATCTCAGGGTCCTGGGATCAAGCCCCACGTAGGGCTCTGTGCTCGGCACAGAGCCTGCTTGTCCCTCTCCCTCTGCTCCTTCCCCCTATGCTCTCTCTCTCTCAAAAAAAAAATAAAATACTTTTTAAAAATCTGCTTTACACTCTATGGTTTGTCCTTGTACTGCTTTATTGTTGTCTTTTTTTTTAAGGAATTGAAATGTACAATTTAAGTACTGTTCAACTTATTATCTACAATGTTTTTATAGTCTGTTTTAAATAATTTTCTCTATAATAAAGTCATGAGACTCTTCTCACCTACCCTCCAAAAGTTTATAATGCTGCCTTTCACATTTGGGTCTTTAATCAACATAGGAATGCATAGCATGGGGCCAGGGTCAAATTTCATCTTTTGACCCATATAGAGAGCAAATTTTCTCAGCCTCATTTATTGAAAAGAGAGTTTCCCCATACTGATCTGTAATGTCACATTTTTTCATAAACCAGATAGCTACATATATGTGGTTTTATTTCTGGACTCTCATTCTGTTTGCCTATTCTTGCAACATGCCACCTTAAGTACTGTAATTTGGGAAGTCTTGCCTTCTTGTTCCTCCTCAGAATTATTCTTAGCCCTTTACATTACCATATAGGTTGTAGAATCAGCTCATTACATATATACTGACAATTTCCCTGCACCCCCAAAATATATACACACAACAACCTGTTAGGATAGTGATTGGGAATACATTGAATTTATAGATAGATTAGTTTGGGAAGAATTGATATATTTTAAAATTGAGTTTTCTATTCCATGAATATAGTGCATCCTTCCATTTAGTTAGGTCTTCTTGTGTGTGTGTGTGTGTGTGTGTGTGTGTGTGTGTGTTGGCAGGGGGAGAGAGAGAGATTGAGATAGATCTACCCCAATATATCTTTCCATCTATCCATTTATGGAGTTTTACAACATTCTCTATAAATATCTTACACATATTTTGTTAAATTTGTTCATTGACATCTGACATTATTTTTATGCTCTGGCAAATACAATTCCATATTAATCTTCTATTAAATTGGAACTTATATGCGGTTTCTAAAAGCAGTTTCCCTAGCAATAAAAAATATAAACAGCTCTTTTCTTTTCTTTTTTGAGAGAGAGAGAGAGAGAGAAGGAGAGAGCAGGGTGGGGATATGGGGGAAGGGTCAGAGGAAATGGGAGAGAGAGAATCTTTTTTTTTTTTTTTTAAGATTTTATTTATTTATTTGACAGACAGAGATTATAAGTAGGCAAGAGAGGCAGGCAGGGAGACAGAGGAGGAAGCAGGCTCTCCTCAGAGCAGAGAGCCCGATGTGGGGCTCGATCCCAGGACCCTGGGATCATGACCTGAGCTGAGAGCAGAGGCTTTAACCCACTGAGCCACCCAGGCGCCAGAGAGAGAGAATCTTAAGCAGGCTCTATCTCACAACCCCAGGATCATAACCTGAGCCAAAATAAAAAATCAGATGCTCTAACTGACTGAGCCACCCAGGTTCCCCTAAACACAACTTTTTAAGACTGAAGTTAACTAGCATTCCTAATTTCTACCAAGATGATGCAAGGATCCTAAGATACTTTATTTCAGTCCTCACTCATATATTTAAATTGCTTTTCAATTTTATAAAACTTTATTATTATTGTTTTATGCAGTCAGTGTTTATTTACATTTATTCATTTCTTTACATTAAAAAAATCTTCATTTCTTTTGTAGCTTAGAACTTCCATCTGTGATCATTTTCCTTATTCTAAAGTATAAATTTAGAATTTGCTTTAGTATGGATCATGGCAAACTCAATCTTTTTGTTTGTTTGTTTGTTTTTCAGAAAAATGAACCCCCCCCCACTCTTATTTTCTGAAAGATATTTTTTCCTGGGAGAAGTATTTTTTTAATTAATTAATTATTTTATTTATTTGTATTCATTTTTTTGAAAGTTTTTTTTTTTTCTAAGTAATCTCTGCACCCAACATGGGGCTCAAACTTACAACCCTGAGATCAGGTGTCGCATGCCCTACTGACTGAGCCAGCCAGGTGCCCCTGGGAAAAGTACTTGAGATTGTCAGTTGTTTCTTTCTGTATATGGAAGATACCATTGCAATGTTACATGGCTTCTATTGCTGATAAGTCTACTGCAAGTTTAATTGTTGATCTGCTGGAGGTAATTTGTACTTCTATTCTGGATGCTTTTAAAATCCCCATTTTTTGGGACACCTGGGTAGCTCAGTTGGTTAAGCAGCTGCCTTCAGCTCAGGTCATGATCCCAGCATCCTGGGATCGAGTCCCACATCGGGGTCCTTGCTCGGCAGGGAGCCTGCTTCTCTCTCTGCCTGCCACTCTGTCTGCCTGTGCTCGCTCACTCTCTCCCTCTCTCTCTGACAAATAAATAAATCTTAAAAAAAATTAAAACCCCCATTTTTGTCTTTGGTGTTGCCATAATGAATTCACCATAGTGAACCTGTAGTTCACTCGCCTGTGTCTAGAGATGGATTTCTTTTTAATATACTTGGAATTCATTGGTTGCTTTATTCTGTGGATTGGTGTCTATCATGCATTCTGAAAAAAAAATTCAGGCATTATCTATTCAAATATTATCTTTGCCCCAGTCGCTCTCCTTCTCTCTTATTCTTGTGAAACTATGATCAAGTTTGCTTTAGATCTTTTAATTCTATCCTTCATTTTTCTTAACTTCTTTTCATATAATCTTTTTGTCTCTCTGTATTCCTTTTCTTTGTGGATAATCTTCTTTTAGTAACTTCCTGTTTTCTAACTCTTTTTCTAATTTGTCTAATCTGTTAAACTCACCCAATGAGTTTTCCATTCCAATTTTTGTATTTCAGTTGTAGAACTTATATTTGGTTCTTCTTCGTATTTGCTATATCATTCAAAAATCATTTTCCCCTACACTGCAGATGTTTTAAAGGTCTTTAATTTCTTTAAATAAAACAGTTGTTTTATAAACAAAACCTGATAATTATAAAATCTTTTATTGCCATCAGGCTATAACTGCCGATGAGCTCTTGAGAATTGTTTCCTTGTGTACTAGTTTTTTGTTGTTGTTGTGATTAATTATTTTCCTTTGAAAACTAATTGTGAGAATTATCTGAAACCTATCGTAGAGAGACAGTCCAACCAAAAAGAATTTGTATTTGCTGTAATAAGATTCCTGGGCTCTACTAATTCCAAGAACTTTCAATTATATGCACAACTTGGCATTTGGGAGTTCTTTAGGTAGTAAGAATATAGGTTGCGAATCCATCTATTAACTTTTTTGTGGTTGTAATATATCCAAGACAGACAATTTCTCAATGTCAATGCAAATTTTCTGATGTATTCTATGGTTTGGGTTGGTTGTATTTTTATATGGCCCTGGCTTTATGTAGGAAGAGTACCTCATTAGACTCCCCATTCATTAGGCCCTAGATTTTAACTTCTGAATTTCATGTCCTGTAAGAAATGGAAATGGCCCTTTTGCCACAATTTCACTATCCTGCTTACCTCTCTGGGTATACACTTTCTTATAGTTTGCTCTTGTACCTTCTCACTAACTTGTCAGTTACCTGGTGCTTTACAGAACTTGATTTCTACTTTGTTATTTTAATCCTTTTTTTTTTTTTTAAGGCAGGGTCATTTCCTAGCCTGTTATATTGTCGTAAGTGGAACTTATATATAGATTTTGAAAAACAAATCAGTATAGAATAGCTGTTAAGAATACAGACTCTATAATCAGAGAAAGACAATTATCACATGATCTCTCTGATATGAGGAATTTGAGAGGCAGGGCAGGGAGTCGTGGGGGTAGGGAAGGAAAAAATGAAACAAGATGGGATTGGGAGGGAAACAAACCATACGAGACTCTTAATCTCACAAAACAAACTAAGGGTTGCTGGGGGGTGGGGAGGTAGGGAGAGGGTGGTTGGGTTATGGACATTGGGGAGGGTATGTGCTATGGTGAGTGCTGTGAAGTGTGTAAGCCTGATGATTCACAGACCTGTACCCCTGAGGAAAATAATACACTATATGTTAATAAAAATAATTCTTAAAAAAAGAATACAGACTCTAGAGTCAGACTATCTGGCTTTACATCATGGATCTAGGCTTTAACTTCTCTGTGATATTGGGCAAGATACTTAACTTCATTGTATTCCACTTTCTTCATCTTTAAACTGAGGAAAGGAACAGTATTTTCCTCATAACACAGGTGATGCATTTGGTACACTTTCTGCCTCCTGATAATCCCTTAGTAAGTGTTAGTTACTGTTATTACCTCTCCAGGAAAATTGGTAAAAGAGAAAAAAGTGAGAAATGATAAGAGAAAAGAGTGGGGGAGGATAGCCTGGTATGTGAGGGCAAACTGCAGATGAACAGGAAATAGGGAAAATGACAAAAAATGTGGGAGAAACAGTATACAAAGAAGTTTTATTAAGGGAGTCTTGATGTATGTTATTCAGTATAATTCACCCTATTCTACTTTCTCAAGAGATCTTCAGTAAGGAGCTATATTAGTTTTCAATGTATTGTTTTGTTTTAAAGCAGGATTTGTGTTTCTTTTGGATGAGATACTGTACCAACACGTGTCTAGGTGGCTTGATCTTCTTCTTATTTCACATATACCTACAGGAGTAAGTAATTTCACCACGAAGACTGCTGTATTTAATAAGCATTTGCTTTGGCAATCTGTCTGGAGCAGAGCAAGCATTCAAAACACAGCACAAAACAAAACAAAACCAAAAAACAGACAAACCAAAACAAACCAACACCAAGACAAGTTGAATAAATATTAAAATAAAATAAGGGATGCCTGGGTGGCTCAGTTGGTTAAGCGGCTGCCTTCAGCTCAGGTCATGATCCCAGCATCCTGGGATCGAGTCCCACATCATGCTCCTTGCTCAGCAGGGAGCCTGCTTCTCCCTCTGCTTCTGCCTGCCACTCTGTCTGCCTGTGCTCTCTCTCTGACAAATAAATAAATAAAATCTTTAAAAAAAAGTATTTAAAATAAAATAAATATAAATAAATAATTTAAAATGAGATGCTGGCAAATTTTTAATTAGAGAAGAAAACTTAGGTGGTAAGCCTTTGTAGCATCAAACACAGCAAGAAAGATGATGTAAAAATGTAAAAAAAAAAAGTTTTACAAAGAGCATTTTCTAGTTACAATAAGTGAAATTGCTTACTACAGAACTCCTGGGAGACATAGAGCAGGGCTTCTCCACGTCTTCACCGTTGACCTGTTGGTCTGGATAATTCTTCATGGCGGGGTGCAGCCGGGGGCGGGGGTGGTGTCTTGTGCTCTGTAGGATGTTCAGCAGCAGAGCTAACCTCCACCCACTAGATGTCAGTAGCACTCTCCACATGTGCACCCACATATGATCACCCAAAAAGTCTCCAGAGATGGCCAGATATCCCCTGAGGGGCGAAATCACTTCAGACTGAGAAAAACTGAAACACAGGAATTACAAAAAGTCACCCACAATCCTCCCATCTAGAAATGTAAACTTTTTAAAAAAGATTTTTATTTATTCATTTGACAGAGAGAGGGAGAGAGAGAAAGAGTGAGTGCACAAGCAGGGGGAAAGACAGAGGCAGAGGGAGAAGCCCACTCCCCGCTGAGCAAGAAGCCCAATGTGGGACTTGATCCCAGAACCCTGGGATCATCACCGGAGCCGAAGACAGACACTTAACCAACCGAGCCACCCAGGTGCCTCAAAATGTAAACTCTTTGTTTATACAAATAAAAATTACAAAACAGAGTCACATTGATCTTACCATTCTATAGCCAGCATATTTTTCATTCATTAATATAGCATCAACATTTTTGTTATGTAATATTCCTCTGCAGCATAGTTTTGGGTTTTGGGGGGGGTATTTTTGGTAGTGGGAGGACTTTATAATTCCTCTTTCCTCCCTCCCATCCCTTGAATCATTGCTGTCCTCCCCTTCATTTCAATTATACATAAATGCACACATACACGTGTACGCATACACACACTTAAACAAAATATTTTTTATTACATCAATAAAGAATAAGAAAATGTTTTTATTTTACTTTCACTAATTCCTTCTCCAATGCTCTTCCTTTCCTTAAGTAGATTCAAGTTTTTGACCTGTATCATTTTACTTCTCTCGAAAGGGCATCTTTTAACATTTTTTTCCCAAGGCAGCTCTACTGGCAACAAATTTGCTCAATTTTTGTTTGTCTGAAAAAGTCTTTATTTCACTTTACTCTTCTCTTGCTTGTTCAGCCTCATCACATCTGAAGAGAAGCAGATGTGATTGTTATCTTTGCTCTTCTTTGGGTAGACTGTTTTTTCCCTCTGGCTTTTTCAGAATTTTTCTTTGACTTTCTATAGTTTGAGAATGATATGCAGACTTTCTGACATCTATGCTGCTTGGTGTTCTCTGAACTTACTGGGTCTGACTTTTGGTGTATGACATTAATTCAAGGGAATATCTCAGACATTATTGTTCCAAATATTTGCTTATGTTCCTTTTTTTCATCTTCGGATATTTATTACGTGTGTCTGCATTTCACCTTTTGTAGATGTCCGGTAGTTCTTGGATATTCTGCTCCAATTTTGTTTTTTGTTTTCAATCTTTGTTTTCTTTGTTTTTCAGTTTTGGAGATTTCTGTTGAGATACCTTCAAGCTCTCTGTGGCTAGAGATCTCTTTCCACAGCCATGTCCAAATTATTAATAACCCCATCAAAGGCTTTCTTCATTTCTTATGCAGTGTTTTTTGTTTGTTTGTTTGTTTGTTTTATCTCTAGCATTTCTTCCTTAGGATTCCCATCTCTCTATTTACATTGTCCATTTATTCTTGCATGTTGTCTCCTTTATCCAGATAAATTAGAGTCTTTAGCATATTAATCCTAATTATTTAAAATTTTCAATCTGGGGCGCCTGGGTGGCTCAGTGGGTTAAGCCTCTGCCTTCCGCTCAGGTCATGATCTCAGGGTCCTGGGATTGAGCCCCGCATCTGGCTCTCCGCTCAGCAGGGAGCCTGCTTCCCTCTCTCTCTCTGCCTGCCTCTCTGTCTACTGTGATCTCTTTCTGTCAAATAAATAAATAAAATCTTTTAAAAAAAGATTTTAAAATTTTCAATCTGATAATTCCAACATCCCTGTCATATCCAAGTCTGGCTTTGATGCTTGCTCTGTGTCTTCACACTGTTTTCTGCTCTTCAGTATGCCTTGTAAGGTTTTCTGGATTGTTGAACATGATGTACTGGGTAAAAGAAGCTGCCCAGCACTGGTGCCCGGTAAGATTGCTTCTTGGCACTATCTCCCAGGAAGGTTGTTGCTTGTGAGTTTCTATTCCCTTGTGTATTTGCCCGCCTCTAATTTTAGGGATAAGGATTTGCCCGGTGACCTCAGTTCTCTTGCAGATCTAGGAAAAGTTGATGGTTTTTCAGTTTGTTCAGTTTTTACTTGTTAGGATCTACTATACATATAAAATATATGTGTATTATATACATAATATGTAATATATATTCTGGCCTTTGAATATTTATTTAAGATCTGCTCCATGATTAAAAAAAAAAAAAAGATTTTTATTTATTTGCCAGAGAGAGAGAGAGAGAGAGAGAGAGCGAGAGAGCGAGCACAGGCAGACAGAGTGGCAGGCAGAGGCAGAGGGAGAAGCAGGCTCCCTGCCAAGCAAAGAGCCCGATGTGGGACTCGATTCCAGGACGCTGGGATCCTGACCGGAGCCGAAGGCAGCCGCTTAACCAACTGAGCTACCCAGGCGTCCCCGCTCCGTAATTTTTAATGGATAATTGGTGTGTAGGACATAACTACACTTTTACATAAGTAATTATGTAGTACTGGGAATTTTAAAAATAATTTTATTTATTTAACCAAGAGGCACAGCCAGAGAGGAAACACAAACGGGGAGAGGGAGAGGGAAAAGCCGGCTTCCTGCTGAGCAGGGAGCCCCAAGGGGGGCTCCATACCAGGACCCTGGGATCATGACCTGAGGGGAAGGCAGACGCTTAACGACTGAGCCATCCCGGAGACCCTAGTATGGGGAATCTTAATTGTTCAAATAAGGCTTCAGTAAATACATCTGATGATCCTTTGAACTGTTCTTCTGGGGGAGTGGAGTTTGGGGGTTGTTGCTGGTTCCGAGCCTCCACAAGCCGGGGGCGCTGTAGGACCCACGGCAGCCGCGGAAGAACCAGACGCCGCTCTCTCTCGGAGGACACTCTACCCCTCCCGTCTTTGCCCCGACCCAGGCTTCGGGTTTGAGAAAGCGTTTCTAGGAGACGGCGCCCGCCGGCCGCGCCTGCGCGGTTGACGCTGCCAGGGGGCGGGCTGACGGGCCGCGGCGCTGGCCGGCTGGTAGTTCCTGCTGGGCTTGGGTCGTTGGGGCCGCCCGGCTCTCTCGCTCCATGGTACGCTTGTGAGTCGCGTTGCCGGCGGACGTCTGCTCGGGATGGAGCACATCCGTACGACCAAGGTAGTCCGACGCGGAGAACTGTTAGCCATTAGCCATGGTCTGACCTGGCAGAGGTGGGGGGCGACGGTGGCTGGGCTGGCCCGACCCGGGGTGAGGACCGGCCCCGCGGGGCAGTACCCGGGCCTAGTCTGGGAGGGCAGGGGCAGTTTGGCCAGGGTAGTGGGAGGCCTCCTGTACCTATGCGAGTGGGAGTCCTTTTTTCAGTCCTTGGTGTTGGGGTGTGGACGATTTGGGCTGCTGGGGGTTGAGTCCCCTGAAATTGGTCGCGCTACACTTCTTGGACAAAATTGGGGCTGCTTTAGCGTCAGCTGCTTTCAGGCATTCGCTGCCCCAACTATCGGGTAACGGGTGGGTCCCCAGATGAGCATTGCGATATTGTGTAAGCTTTTAGTTGTTTACGTTGAATTGTCCCGTGTCCCAGATTCTTGATGCAAGTTTTGGAGACGCTGAGATCAGCACTCTGCTCCACCTCACTTTGTTGTCTCCGTCTGCAGTCTCCGCTTCTGTGCTTCAAAACTTCATTGTCTTTAGTGTCAATAGTCAGTTAAACAGAGGAGTTACGGAGAAGGAAAACATGTTATCCCATATTTTTAAGTGTCTGATGGAACTCTTTTTCAGTTGATCTTATTAATCCCATGCTTTTTGCGTGCGAAAGGCATTTATTTTTAGGAAGGAACAAGTATTATAATACCATTACAAACATTGAAACGGAAGGAAATGGCATCAACATATTAACAAGTTACGTTACCAAGAATTAGGTTCAGTTTCAGCCTTGGGAGGAAGAAAGCATAAATCAGGACAAGAAGAACTGAATAAGGTAATTTTAAGATCGCCTGGAGCCTAACAAAATCAGGGAGAGGACCCATTGTGAATCCTGACTCCTCGTGTTTTGCTAAAGCCATCCCTCAGTTGCCGCGCATCCTAAAGTTACAGTTCATTTAGAAAAAAGAGCGACATACGTTATCTTCATTTGTCCGATGAGAATTTGAGGTCTATGTCATTAAAATGCTTCACGAACCTTCTTAAGGTGTCATGGATTTTTGTTAGAGCTTGTTTATAACATTGCACATACTATAATAGCTGAAGATGCTAAAAACTAACCCCTTTTTTAAATTCCTTTTTTTTTCCCCCTTGTCTACCGCCATACCACTCTGAATGCGTCCTATCTGGTCTGATCTCGGAAGCTAAGCCGGGGAGGGCCCGGTTGGTACTTGGATGGGAGAGAAGAATCTCTCTCTCTTTCTTTTTTTTTTCTTCCTTAGGAGAAGAATGGTAAAATAACTATAATTCAAGTTGCTGGCTCTTAAAGTTTGAAAATAGAAGGGTAGTTTAGTAAATAACCAAACTAGTAGAAAACGCAGAGATGGAAAAGAGGACCAGATCATGCATGGGATCAGGTTCTTGTCCTGGTTCCAGGGTCCCAAATGTGTATTACATAGTAGTTTTTCACGGTGGGCCTATCCTGATAGTTTAGTGAGGTCCTATTATGACTTTAAGGAGCAGAAGATTCATGAATAATTTTCTATTAAAATTATTTTTCAGGTTGTGCTCTTTCATTACTTTGAGTTACTCTTCTAGCATAAGACCACCAGTAATCTGGAATAATCGTAAGTGGCTGTAGGTAGGCTGCATTTAAACTAATACTAACTAGGTCCCAGTTATGTGCCAGGCACAGGACAGACACTGGCTATAGAGCAGTGAGCACGATAGACATGAATCTCACTGTACATTATGATAATTGCTGTGTGAATTATAATATTTTCACACATTATGACTTATTATTAGAAGATTGTTATGAACATACCCTATTGCATTATTATACTACTTTCCATAACCTTCACTTGGACATAGTTAATTTACTGCAAAAAATGGTTGTATTTCAAAACTAAAAATGAATTACTTTAAGTTTACTTCGCTATTTTGAACTATGCAATTTAGTCACTATGATCAAGAATTGACCGTAGAGTAGTCCCATGTAACTATTTATTTGTTCTATGTTAAGACTGTATTTGAAAAATAATAATTACCATTTCTTGAGCAACTCTTTGTCAGTGTAGCCAACTATGCAATATTAACTTTATAGTATTTATAATTTCACAAGTAATGATAATTTATACACAATTGTCCTAATTTCTTAAATAACCCTGCCAGTTGGGTACATTATCAGCATTTGCAGATGAGAAGGAAATAGGCTTGGAGAGTTGAAGTAATCTGCCCAGTTATCTCATGAGGGGGTAGAGTTAAGATTTAAACTAGGGTTTGTCGTCATTTTTTTTCATTACTTCTCTGGTTGGTTTGTTTTTTTGTTTTTCCTCTTTGGGTTTTTTTTTTTTTTTAAGATTTTTATTTATTCATTTGACAGACAGAGATCACAAGCAGGCAGAGAGAGAGGTAGGGAAGCAGGCTCCCTGCTGAGCAGAGAAGCCCGACATGGGGCTCAATCTCAGGACCCTGAGATCACGACCTGAGCCAAAGGCAGAGGCTTTAACCCACTGAGCCACCCAGGCGTTCCTACTTCCCTAGTTTTAAACTAATTGTTAAAATGTATTAATACTCAGAAGTGAATCTTAATGATAATTCTAAGAGCTCTTTTCCCTCTAAACCCTTTTCTTGACATTTTTGTATTGTTTATGGTCTTTTTAAAAAAATTATTACTATTTACAAACCAGAGATTTATCAGATAAATATTTTAGCTGAGTACTGACTAAATGGCTTTATATTGATAAAGTTCAGGAACAGATATAATACCATCCTGTTTTGGTCACATTTAGTTTACTTACTGTATAGCATCACTAAAGATGTCCAGTCTGAATTTGAATTTCTGAAAGACTGTTTCCAAGCTCTGCCTATCATTTTGAGTTCTAATTTCGCCATAGTGAGGTAGTCTTGCCAAGAAACAATGGGAAATATGCAGAGACAGTTCTTCTTTATGCAGTCTTTCTCCTTTCGCTGCCAGGCTCCAGGCCTTTGGCTGACATCATCTGTTGATGTCCAATGAAGTGCTGTTTGTGAATGGAACTTTACAGAACGGTACGGAAGAATCTTTTCCTAAACTATATATGGAAGACTGCTCTCCAGAGTTTGTTAAGGAATGGAATCTCCCATGAAAATCTGACCCCATTAGGGCTCAAGTTGAATTATTCCAAAAGTAACGCCTAGTTTGTTCTTAGCTTGCTACCCGTTTTTGTCATTAGAATGTGCAATCATAGGTGTTATGTACACAAATATGTGGAATCAGTTACAAAGAGGAAAAGAGATGCAAACTCAGAATGACTAAGAATAAGAGCCAGTAGATTGTGGGGAGCAGCACCTGAATGCTTTTCCTCACATGAAGTGCTATTTTGACTCACTAATATTATCCCATTATATAGGTGAGAAAACTAAAATTTGCAGAAATTAAATAACTTGTCCTGACTTAAACAGCTCGTTCTAATAAGGACAAGGTGGAGCTGGGAACTTGAATCCAGGTCTTTCTGATACCAGTCCTGTTCTCTTAATGGTAACACTCCTCTTCCTCACAGAGTAATGGTCTAATCAAGAGATTTGAGGGGTGCCTGGGTGGCTCAGTTAAGTGTCTGCCTTCAGCTCAGGTCATGATCCCAGGAT
Source organism: Mellivora capensis (assembly GCA_004024625.1). NCBI lineage: Eukaryota > Metazoa > Chordata > Mammalia > Carnivora > Mustelidae > Mellivora > Mellivora capensis. Next base: position 11,740 of record PISX010003119.1, on the reverse strand, counting down.
CCTGGGGTCGAGCCCCGAATGGAGCTACCTGCTTAGTGGGGAGTCTGCTTCTCCTTCTCCCTGCCCCCACTTGTGCACCTGCACATGCTCCCTCTCCCTCTCTCAAGTAAATAAATAAAATCTTTTTAAAGTAAATAAATAAATAGATTTGAATAGTAAGATAGGTCAGTGTGAGTAGGACTGGAAGGATAGTAGGGGATGGAGGAGAGGAACTTAGGTGATAGGATTTTGTCTAGTAGATAGCCTATTTTGAGGGTATAGGGTTAGGGAAAAGATGTGGTCCAAAAGAATAAGTTTGGGAGTTGTCATTGTTTAGGCAATCATTGATGTTTTTCTTTTATGGATGAGTTTATGCAAGGAGTACTTGTAGAGGCTTGAAGGTTAAAACCCTAGGAGTACTTCCAAAGGGGCAAGCAGAAGAGGATTCAGAGAAAGAGTATTAGGGATATAATGGGAAGAGGGGAATTACAAGAAGGGAAGTCTTCCCTATTCTGATTTCCTTCTTTGCTGCCCCTTCTTCTGCTTTCTCCTTTTCTTAGGGCCTGGTACTGTTCTGTGTATGGGGAAATGATGGTTTGCAGACAAAAGTCCCTGCCATTCCAAAACTTATTTTCTAGCTGGGGGAGACATAACAGTAAACAAAGTTAATAAGCCAAATATATAATATGGTAGATGGTAGTGAATGCTATAGAGAATGCCAGGGTGAGGTTGGGGGAGGACAGTTGTAAACAGGGTAGTTAGGGAAGTCCTTACAGAGATAGTGACATGAGTACAGACTAAAAGTGATGAGGGAGCAAGCCATCTTCCCAGGGACAGGGACTGGGGAGGAGAGGCTGGGAGAACCCTATGTTGGACATTGCCTGGTTAGTAAAAACTAGCAAGAAGACCGGTGTGGCTAGATCAGAGTGAGTGAAGGAGAGAGCACAGTAGGAAATTAAAGTTGGGGACAGGGGTAAGCCTTGAAGGCTAATGTGAAATCTTTGCTTTTACTGAGTGAGACAGGAAGCCATTCATGGAAAGTTACCTGTGTCCAGTGTTGTAGAAAAATAAAATAAGATAGGACTGAAAAGTGCCCTTGGGTTTATGATCTGTTTTGTTTGGTGATTTATGCACCCAGACGCTGTTACAGGAACTTGGGATACATAAGCAAAGAAAGATGAAAATCTCTGCCCTTTTGGGGGTTACCTTCCACTTCACAAAGGCAACTTGATGCTCTTTCTTTTTGAAAGAGTGTGGAATAATGATACTAAGAGTCCCAAATGGGTGCCTGGCTGTAGGAGTAGCTTACAAGTCAGAGAAGCCATGACAGTGTGTTTTTTTGCTTCAATAGCCCTTGTTTTATGTAGTTGTAAAGTACAACTGTTGGCTACAGAACGTTGATTGAAGATGGCCATTGGTCCTTTTTTTGTCCCAGAGGCCACTTGATGTCCAAATATTCTGGATATGATACTGAGTATATGTGGTCTGTATGTGTTTTTTCATTTCCAGCTTTGTATAATCAGCTGAAATTTGAACTTCCTGTTTAGAGCACCTTTTAGTGCAGGCCCAGAGTTAGCAACAGTTCAACTAAATGGCCCTCAAAGAAATGTGTTGGCATTTCCCATCCTTACCATAATGACTACACCCTCCAGTTCTCTTCTCCCTACTCTATTTCTTCTTTGTTTATTCTTTCTCTTCCCAAAACCTTGTTTTTCTTCCCCATTCTCTTTTGCCCCGTGATCATACCTATAATTAAAGGGTCCTAACACTATTTCCATAGCATCTCAGTGCTGGTGACTAGAAAGAGATTGCTTCCTGAATACATTTCCAGGAAAGCATTGGAAAAAATCTGTGGCGACATCTGTAAAGTACTTTCAGTTACTTGGTGAAAAAGGGAAATACGAGTCAGCAATTGGTGCTTAGGAGTTGGCTAAGTCTCTGGTTTGAAATTTCTATGCTGATAATTTTAGCAAAGAAAAGGCTCTGCTTTCTTTTGTTTTTTACATTTACCTTATTACTTGCAGCTAAGAGCAGAATAATCAGTAATTTTTCTCAGAACCTAAAGTTTCTCCAAAACCCAAAGTATTAAATAAATGTTTTGGAATAATGTTCAGATTAATTTTATCATCAGTCATATCCATATAGCAATTGCCATATTGAAGTAGTCATGTAATGAATTTTCTATTATATGTTCTTGATTTGAATATAATTTTCCATTTACTAAGGTAATAAATAATCCTCAATTTATTAAAGTCCTTTATAGTCTCTTTTCTCTCAGACTTTCATTTCTTTTTATACCTTATCTTAGTAAATGGCAACCAGTCTGACAAACTTAACATCTTCAAGGAGCCTCTGTTTCTCCTTCCTTCTCACATTGGTTTCATTATCTCAAGATGGGCTTTCTCTTTATCCTGCCTATTGTAGCTTAATCACGTCCTGTCTATTGTAGCTTATCATATCTCTCCCAGGCAGCCCTAGATAACATCATTAGCCTTTTACCTGGTTACCAACCTCCAGTCTCTTCTGTATTCTGTTTTCTCCACATTGCCACTAAATTTAAAGATTTAAAGATCTTTAAAACCGTAAAACCGTATTTGGTCATGGGCTACTGTGCTTAAAGTACTCTATCCTTTTATCTACAACATAGATGCTCTACCTTAACAGGTGTTTCTTTTTCATCAAATGTTATTGCCTATCCCCTTTTGTGTTCTCTCTCTTCTACTGAGAATTCTGTATTTTCTCTGTTATAGTTAAGAAAATTTTGTTCAGCTTTGCTTTCAATATTGTATTACGAAAACTTTTTTTTCCAGCTGTATGACACATAAGAATATTGAATTTGCTTTTAAAGTCTATGTGCCTCCTCCTTCCTTTCTCCATTTGAATTTGAACATTAGTTTAAAACAGAACTTACCTCATCAGCTTACTGACTTGCTAACAGTAGTCATTTTTGCAAACATCTGAGCACTTTATTGCTTACTGTTTGTCAAGCAAACTTGGAGTAAAGTACCTACATATATTATCCAACCTTATTTACTACAACCCTCAAGGAAGAGATTGTTGTCCTTATTTTATACATAAAGAAAATGAGATCCAGACAATTTGGCCTTTAGTTGATAGCCAGTAAATTTCTGTGGAGTGAATCAATAAACTCTCTTTCCTGAAAATGTATATTTATGTGGATGTTCTTCAAAGATGTGTGTGGGGGGGTGCATACAACCATATGCATACAACCATGATGCATTTGTGTATTTTAAGGGAACATGGTTTTAAGAAGCTCTTTTAAAAAGTGGGAGGACTACACAAGCTGGGGCCTTAAATATTGGGAAGAGAGCATAAAGATAGAGAAGGAACCTAACCTAATGAGAGTTAAGAGCAAGAGGGATTAATTTGGAGTTAAAGTTAGAAGGAATATCAGTTGCGTAAAAATGACCTTGTGAGCTTCCTAAAAATACAGATCTTTGGAGACACCTGGGTGGCTCAGTTAGTTAAACATCTGATCCCAGGGTACTGGAATCGAGCCCCATGTGGGGCTCCCTGCTCAGAGGGGAGTCTGCTTTTCCCTCTCTCTCTGCCACTTCCCCTTTTGTGTGCGTGCCTTCTCTCTCTCAAATAAATAAATAATGAATAACCCTTAAGAAAAATACAGATTTTTGGTCTCCCATCTCCTGAGATGACTGAGTGAAGTTGAGTGGGGCTTAGGATTTGTATTTATGCAGAGTTTCAGAGGTGATTCAGATGAACGGCTAGGTTTTGGGACTTGAATGTAGGTAACCAGAATTAAAGATCAATAAATGGAATTTCAGATAATTTGGGGTGTAGAAATTAGGGGGAACCAAGAAATAGGCGTGGAGTGTTAGGAAGAGTATTTTTAACCTAAATTTCCAATCTTGATAAGCCCAAAAGAACTATGTAGTGTTATGCAGCTCTAGAAGAGGAGTGACTTTGTCATAATTGGGTGATGGGGTGGGAATAGCAGACTGAGAGTCCACACATGTATTTAAAAACCAAAAAAGCTGAACTATAACTGTACACACTTAGTAATTTTTCTACTTAAGTTTGTTCATTTATTCGTAAATTACTGAATATTTACTATTCACCTTCTCTTTAGGGAAAAGGTGGCAGAGAGAAATGAGGGACAGTAAATGTTACAAAGAAGAACTTTATATAATAAATCTCTTGTGTGATTTCAGCAAGAGACCATTGATAAGCTGTGGGCACCTTCTGTTTTCCCCCTGTGGGAAATGTTTCTATGGCCTTTCACTCTAGTTCAACAAACATTTATTGTGTCAGGTGCTATATCAGTCATTAGGTAGTCAGACATAAATAAGAGACAGTTCTTGTCCTGGGGTGTGTTACAGCTTTAGTGGAAGAGATGGACACGTGAACAGATGCTTTACAATGTGTAGGAACTACTCCAACAGTAGTGGAAGGTGCAGATTTTAAAAATATTTAGGCTATAAAATTTGATAGGAATGGGTGGTTAATTGAATATTGGTGGTGAAGAGGAAGTCATAGGATGATTCCCAGATTTCTAATGTGGGTGACTGGATGAGGATGGAGTCATATTAACTCTAATCAGAAACACAAGATTAGGAACCTACATGTGAGGGGTGAGGGAAAATTAGTTTCATTTTCTGTATGCTTAACATGAGTCTTAAGACATCCAAGTAGAGCAATATAGTATAGTATGGTGGGCCGGTGTTCTACCTCAGGAATCAGACCTATGACATAGGGTTATTACTATGCTACTCCACTTACTACTGTTACTAGCTGTGTGGTGTTGGGACATTTAACTAACTTCTCTAAGTCTCAGTTGCCATATAGAGATTAATAGTACTTACTACATAGGAATTGTGAAAATTGAAAGAAATAATGTATGTTAAGCACTTATAGTACTGGTCATATAATAAGACCTCAATACTATGTCAGGAATTATTATCGTTATTATGTGTATCGCAGGCAGTGTGAAGTCAGGAAAGCTCAGAGTTGGGCATTTAGTTAGGAGAGTCAGTAACGTATAGGTTAAAATAATGACAGTGGATAAGATGCCTATAGAGAATGGAGCCCCTGAAGAAGAATAGTAATGAATAGGGGATGGACAGAAGAGGGTTAAAATCCAAATGAAAGTGGTGTGGTTGTTTTGCATGTAGACAATTGTGTGTAGAGAATTTGTGTGTTGCCAAGAAGTTATTTATGGCTTATGATTGAAGCATAATAAGAAATGTTTACGATCTTTTGGAAATCCACAGATTAAAAAACTTCATATGGACTTCAAAAAAAGCAAACTTACTGTTCAGTTAAATAAGTGGTAAACATCAACCACCACTCCCTTTAAACTACTTGCCAATATCCTTTTTTATATCACTTTTGAGTAGTTTGTGAAGTGCTATAAAATGATGTTGGCACAAATTGAGTAGTGTTGATACTTTATAGTAACCTTTATTTCCATATATATTCATTAATTCTCTCTTCTTTAGAACCATTAACACTTTGCTTTAATTGCTTCAGAGATAAGGCAGGTGAAATTTATATTATGGTATTGCTGTTGGTTAGTTTCAAGTCTAGCGCAATTGAAGGGGAGTCAACAGTAGTTGATCCCATTGTTTTCTTTTTTTAAGATTTTATTTACGTATTTGACAGAGATCACAAGTAGGCAGAGAGGCAGGGGTGTGGTGGGAAGCAGGCTCCCTGCTGAGCAGAGAGCCCGATGCCAGGCTGGATCCCAGGACCCTGAGATCATGACCCAAGCCGAAGGCAGAGGCTTTAACCCACTGAGCTACCCAGGTGCCCCAATTCCATTGTTTTAAAAGGGTTTAAATTTAAGGTTTTTTTCAAAGTGAGTTATATAATGAAGTTAGATTTTTAATTAAGGAAGAAATGGTCCTAGACAATGAAGTAAATGCTGATCTCCAAGAGAAATTTTCATACTGGTTTATAAGAAGGAGGTTTTCCTATTAGCTTAAAGTACAATTTGTATAACGATTTGACAATTTTTAAATATTTTTTAAAAGATTTTATTTATTTATTTGAGAGAGATTACAAGTAGGCAGAGAGGCAGGCAGAGAGACAGGAGGGAAACAGGCTCTCCTCTGAGCAGAGAGCCTGATGTGGGGCTTGATCCCAGGACCTGGAGACCATGACCTGAGCCGAAGGCAGAGGCCCAATCCACTGAGCCACCCAGGCACCCTGATCTGACAATTTTTATGTGTCAGATCAACTGTCAGACCTGAGCTACATAAATTAGGTCATATCTCTCTAAGTTTCCAGAAGAAAGTATTAAAACTCAATTCATTTTCACCCCATACAAATAAAATTTTGTATCAAAAATAGGCATTTTAATTTTTTTTTAAGATTTTATTTGTTTGACAGACAGGGCTCACAAGTAGGCAGAGAGGCAGTCAGAGAGAGAAGGGGAAGCAGGCTTCCCGCCAAGCAGAGAGTCCGATGCGGGGCTCGATCCCAGGACCCTGAGCCGAAGGCAGAGGCTTTAACCCACTGAGCCACCCAGGCGCCCCGTTAGTTAAAATTTAAATGTATAATTAAAATGCCTAGGGGCTCCTGGGTGGCTCAGTGGGTTAAAGCCTCTGCCTTCGGCTCAGGTCACGATCTCAGGGTCCTGGAATCAAGCCCCGCATCGGGCTCTGTGCTCAGCAGGGAGCGTGCTTCTCCTTGTCTCTCTGCCTGCCTCTCTGCCTACTTGGGAGCTCTGTCTGTCAAATAAATATATAAAATCTTAACAATAAATAAATAAATTTTAACTTACTTGAACAGCTGCTATTTTAAATTTTAAAAAAGCTCTGGAATTAAATTTCTTTGGGGGAGTTAATTAGCTTTTTACATGGTAGTTATTTTGGAAATCATAATTTCATAATGAGGGACATTTTACTTCTATTTTAGTAAGGAAAAAGAAAATACATGTGGGGGCAAGTACAGAATTAATGAAATAATTGTTAGTAATCTGGTTTTGAAGACATACAAGTTAAAGAACTACCTACAACCTGCTGTTATAGCTGTGAATTAAAAATTTTATGTTGGTTGTTTTACTCTTTTATCCCCTCCCAAAGGGAATGAACAGCAATAAATAATTGTTTTCAAAACAGTAGTCCCTTACACAGTCCTGGCCAACTCTAACCCCACTCTCCAGTGGCAGCTGTATGTGTGTGTGTGTGTGTGTGTGTTTACTATTAAAGAAGGGGACGCCTGGGTGGCTCAGTTGGTTAAGCAGCTGCCTTCGGCTCAGGTCATGATCCCAGCGTCCTGGGATCGAGTCCCACATCGGGCTCCTTGCTCGGCAGGGAGCCTGCTTCTCCCTCTGCCTCTGCCTGTCACTCTGTCTGCCTGTGCTCGCTCGCTCTCTCTCTCTGACAAATAAATAAATTTAAAAAAAAAAAAAAAGAAGAAGAAGAAGAAGTACTATGTACCTCACCGTCTCAGCTGCTAGAAGACATAGAGCCAGCACACGATATAATCTATACTGGAATTCGGAGCCAGGAGGAACTAACTACAAAGCTGAGACGTTAAGTAAGTCAGTTAATTTTCTGAGAAGGATTCCAGTTAGGAGACAGGGTATCATTGAACCCCGAAGAATGCTTAGCACTTGGCTAAGCAAAAGAGACTGTCTTAAGAAGGGAGAATGAGTATGAGTATGAGTAAAAGCACAGAGCTGACCACGAAACACTGTCTTGGGTGGAGTGGTGAGGAGAATATAGAGATTAAGTTGGACTTTGCAACCATTTAAGTGTTTCTTGATTTAATTTTTCTGATAGTTTACCTCCATGATACTGGATATATTACTTGATTTGCTAACTTAAATATATGGACTCTTGCATCTGTCAGAAGGCTAAAATTAATAACAGGAAACAACAGGTGTTGATGAGGTTGTGGAGAAAGGGGAACCCTCTTGCACTGCTGGTAGGAATGTAAACTGGTGCAGCCACTCTGCAGAACAGTATGGAGGTTCCTCAAGAAGTTAAAAATAGAACTATCCTATGATCCAGCAATTGCACTACTAGCTTTTTACCCAAAAGATATAAAAATACAGATCCAAAGGGGCATATGCACCTCGGTGTTTATAGCAGCATTACTAACAATAGCCAAACTATGGAGAGAGCCCAGATGCCCATCAACTGATGAGTAGATAGAGAAAATGTGTGTGTGTGTATATATATACTACACACACACACACACAATGGAATATTACTCAGCTGTCAAAAATTATGAAATCTTGCCAATTGCAATGATGTGGATGGAGCTAGAGGATATTATGCTAAGTAAAATAATGTCAGAGAAACAAATACCTTATGATCTGACTCATATGTGGAATTTAAGAAAGAAAACAGATGAACATATGGGAAGGAGGAAAGGAAACATAGAAGAGAGGGAAATAAACCATAAGAGACTCTTAATGGTAGAGAATAAATTCAGGGTTGATACTGGGAGATGGTGGGGGATGGGCTAGATAGGTGGTGAATTTGTAAGAGGGCACCTGTGATGAGCACTGGGTATTGTATGTAAGTGATCAATCACTGAACTCTACTCCAGAAACCAGTATTCACTGTATGTTAAATAATATTTAAATTAAAAAATGTATGGGCTCTTGGATACAAAAACTGTTGTTTATCATGTGCCTCCTTCCTGTTCCCCTTAGTATTTGTGGTGTTTTTTTTTTTTTACAGAGTTCCTTTATGGATTGTATTTCTAACTCTAAATTTTACCTGTTATTTGTGGTTTACATGTTCCCCAAGATATGTGAAATTTAATGTTCAACATTAAATAAACTCATGTTTTTTAATAGAAAGGGGAAAAAATTTGAAAATGGTACATTTAAATCATGAGATAACAAAGAATTTGTATTATTTTTGAAATGACAAATAACTTTTTTTTCTTTTTTTTTTCCTTTTTTTTAGGTTGAGCAAGTGAAATTACTTGACCGATTCAGTACCAGCAACAAGTCGCTAACAGGAACACTCTATCTTACGGCCACACATCTATTATTTATAGACTCTCATCAGAAAGAAACCTGGGTAAGAAGGGCATCTGCTGTACTGCCTGCCATACTTAGAGTAATGGACTTAGCCTATTGCTGTATTTCATTTTGATCAGTACAAAAAATTTAATGAAAAATTTTTCATAGTCCCATGATCACATCAACTCTCCCTTCTAATAAAACAAGGATACCATGTAGAATATGGAGTTCTTGTCTACGGCCATACCACTCTGAACGCGCCTGATCTCATCTGATCTTGGAAGCTAAGCAGGGTCGGGCCTGGTTAGTACTTGGATGGGAGAATATGGAGCTCTTTTATACGATATAGCAAGACTCTTTATCTGCATTAATAATTATAAAATACCTGCTTGTTCCTTTCAATTTTTAAAAATGTAAGTAATAGATATACATGTTTAATATTTAATATTTTAAATGGCATAGTCCATGGTATTTTTTAAAAGATTTTATATATTTATAAATAAATATATATTATTTATTTATATATATTGTCTATATTATATATATTATATATAATGTATATTATATTATAATATATAATATGAATATTTATAAATATGAAATATAAATATGAAAGTGCATATATATGATTATATATAATATATTACATTATAATATATAATATAAATATTATTTATAAATATGAAATATAAATATGAAAGTGCACCTGATCCATGGTATCTTTACACTAAATTGCAATTACGGTGTTTTTTAATTGATTGTAGATCAAATAATATAGTAATGGATATTTTGTGTATATTTATTCCTGTATTTGTCTGGGAGTAAAATTACTGGTGCTTAGATAAGTACATATTTTCCTTCACTAAATGTGGCCCCACTCCATAGTAGTTGTCTCAAAATATTCTCAGTAGAGTGTGATATATTGTCCACCATCGTCAGTACCGTTGATATTGTTAGCTTTAAAATTTTTGCCTCTCTGGTGGATGTGCATTTGTGATTTTAAATTGCTGATTACAAGGAAGTTGTCCTTTCAGATATTGTGGCCTTTAGATTTCCTTTTCTTTTTCTCTTGGGCTGTTTGTCCTTTTATTGGCTTTATTTGAGTCTGGTTTTTAATGTTTTGTCTGGTATGTGTTTTGTAGATAATTTCTCCCAGTGTGTGGCTTGTCTTGTATGTATACATGTCTTTGAAATAAAGTTTAAAATTTTAGTTTATTAGATTTTTCATTTCTTCTTTTATGGTTTATTCTGTTTTCTGACTAGGGATTCTGTCATAAAGATTGTCCTGTATTTTTTTCCAAAAGTTTACATTTTGTATTTCAAGTATAAGTTATTAATAATATGGAAAATATTTTCTTTGATGATATAACTTAGGGATTCATTTTTATTTTTATTCTTTTATTATTAATATGGATACTGGTGCCATTTATCGACTGTTTCAGTGCATTAATGTGTAGTATCAATTCTGTTAGAAATAAAGTGAGGGTTTGCTTTTGAACTCTGTTCTGTTCTTTTGATATATTGATTCCACTGTATAGGATCATACTGCTTTATTGACTCTAGCTTTTTAATACAATCTCTCTTTTATTGTACTCTCTTGATTTCCCCAGGAAGGCCATCCGGTTTATATGTGATTGCATTAAATAAGTCAAGATACTTACCTGAGATGTTGATCTCAGAGATGTTGTATTGCCTCCAGGCACTGGAGCTCTTCCCTGTCCGGTGCTGGCCCAGGGACTGTCAAGGGTTTCACCAAGCAGGGCTTTGTCAGATCATTCACTCTCATTCACTCTATCTACCCTTCATTTGTCCATCTGCCTCAGTATCTTCTTAGTATGTTTTCCATCTCCTAGAGATAGACAGGGAAGTTCCCCATGGACCTCTTCTTGGAGATGTCGGGAGCATAGTTTGGGGGCAGGGAAAAAAGTCTGTATTATTCTCTCTGATTATCAGTATATTCCCATATGTCTCTCCTGAATAAAATCTGTTTAGTACATTTGGTCCATAAAAATGAACATTTTAGATCTAGAAGGAGACTTACTAACTTTATCTTTTTTCTTATTTTACAGATTATTATTTTTTCAGGATCACATAACTAGTTAGTGGCAGAGCCAGGTCTCTTCAACATTTTCTTCTTGCAAATAATATTGGGTTTTAATTAGAAGCATAATAGTGATGTAGTAGCTTATTGTCTCTTATTCTCTATTTTGATGTTACTATTATTCACATCATTTTGAATAACTTGGCACAGGCCTGCTAATATAAATGTTAGTGCTTAATCTTAGCCACAGGTTGGGTTATTTGTAGCAAGTACTAGATATCTGTGTTATGTATACTTTTTATGTCTGTAGAACAAGTTCTTATTAATCTTTTTTTTTAAGATTTTATTTATTTATTTGACAGACAGAGATCACAAGTAGGCAGAGAAGCAGGCAGAGAGAGAGGAGGAAGCAAGCTCCCCGCCAAGCAGAGAGCCCGATGTAGGGCTCCATCCCAGGACCCTGGGATCACGACCTGAGCCAAAGGCAGAGGCTTTAACCCACTGAGCCACCCAGGCACCCCTCTTATTAATCTTTTTTAAGCTCTTACTGATTATTTTATGCACTTAATCTTGCATGAGAACTTTAGAAAATACAAATAATTAATTTAATATCAGCATTTAATATTATAATCCTATAATATGTATGTGTGTTAGAAATAATCATCCATCTCTTACCCTGCCACAGAAAAAGGAAAAAGCAGTCTGGGATTTTTTTACTGTACTTGTATTAAAGTTTTAGATTAATTTGGGATGCA